>JAZGTI010009741.1:0-18463 GCA_036877585.1 Botia kubotai
AATGTGTTCTTGGTAAGGGACCTCACATCCAACACAAATCAGAGTGCTGGAGTTTGTAGGCCGGTGACTTTCACATTTTTACAACTGACAGCTCAAATAACAACTATTTAAACATCAATGGAATTATACCATAAAGTTTTCTGCTTCAAAAAAGTTGACAAAGATCTTTTTGAACTTTATATAGTCAATTTAAATTCGAACATAAAAAAAGCATCAAAGCTCAAGCAAACATACAGTCAAGACCTCTGAGCTGCCTCATCACTGCCTTACTGCCTCAGTGATCACATCATTAAGACCTTCATCTACCTCTCTTTACCCAGACTGAAGCGCTTGTGAATGTGGATTAAACAAACACTTTACCCCTGTACAGCCCTATTAGGGAGTCAGTGGTTCGTTTGTTCATTGGAAGGACAGAGGGAAGAAGTCATACCCAGATGTGGAGCTGTCTCTGCGTAGGGTGTCACAGTTCATCAGCTTTTGGTGTTTCACTGCAAGGAGCTGCGTAGTGAGAAGCTAACTCCATATCTCACTCAGCTCTAAAGCACTCCAGGTAAGTGAGAACTAACTTTAAGCATCTAAGATTAAAAGAGATTAGAAATATGGTTTTGCTTTTAGAAACATTTAATGAATTTATTTAAGGAGTTTTTAAATGCACGCCTAATCATTCTGCATAAGCATACAGGTGAGAAACTGTTCCTAAAGGTGATGAGTGTCATTTATTTTCTGTGTTAAATAATTTTCTTGTATCCTGAGCTTTGGTGCAGGTCTACCTGCTTGTCTAAACAATGGAAGAGGGGGGTAAGGTGGCATTATTGATCTGGCATTATTTTTGTGTTAATAGTGTAGAAATGACACACTTTGCCTTTAAAACAGTTTAATCCCTACGAAGCCTTAACTTCTCTATTCCTTCCCCGTTCTGCAGCATATAGCTTGTGTGTACACTGGCACTTATCCACAACTTGAGTTATCTCCTCTCTGCAGGAGTCCAACATGTCCCTCCTTCTCCTTTCCAGTCAGTCTCCTGGGCAACACTGGGCTTGGTTTCAGAAATGTGAGCTTTCCCCTCTGGGACCCGTCTGGATGCGACGCATCATGCTGAGTGCACTCCCACAATCACGCACTCCCACAATCCCTTGGGCCATTTACCAGTAAACACCTAAGACTAGATTAAACCAAGGAGTGATACCTTTCTGAAATGTTTACCGGAGCCACCCTGCAGTGTCAGGCTGATTCATTAGGAGGGAGATGATTAATGCATGGTCTGCTATAGATGGAGAGTTTTGAGTGGCCAGCCTCAAGGGACACTGCAAAATAACACTACTTAGCAATTAGAATAACACACTACTTTGCAATTTAAAAGAGCTTTGAAGCCCAAAAATATTTTTAAATTATTTTTACAACAGTGTTGGGGAAGTTACTTTGAACTATTTAAAAAGTAAACTACAGTTAAGTTATTACACTACAACCTATTAAATACAATTTAAGTGTCTTAAGGGGACAATGTTTTTAAACTATACCTATATATTTCTATAATTTATAATGTAATTAAAGCATTTTTCCTGGCACAATAAGCATTTATGAATGAAAAGTTTCCAGTATGGAATACAATGAATGTATAACAATATATGAACTTCCTCTTTTAAAACTGCTGCTGTGAAGCATCTTCAGGAAACCATCTGAGGTGAAGCAGGACGAGGTCACATCCGGACATATTCCTCATTAGTGCGACCGCAAAGTAAATCAAAGACTTTTTCATGTCTGAAAATGTCAGAGGTGACTTTATAAGCTCAGGAAGGCCAGGCAGAGGCTGTGCAGTTCTCTGTCATGCTTTCGAATGCCAGGCCTCTGTTTTGTGAGCTATGATCTAATAAACAACGCTGCTTCTCCCTGGGATCAGACATAATCACAAACTCACAGACACACTTGGTACCGTACACACAATATGATGGTTTACACTTCGGTTTTGACATGCATACAGCACATCCACACAGGTACATCTAGTAATGCACACACACACACATAACAAAGCCAGATGTTGAATGCTCATGCTAGGTTCTGATGACATGCACGTTTGCACTATGTCGCAGTGAGCACGCCCTGACAGGAAGTGCTCAAACCCCCTGCCGTCCACATACAGACGCACGCACCCTCCGCACAGTGACAACTGCACCCTGGCTCTACGCAATGCAAATACCAACCAACGAGGTTTGCTAAGGAAACAGAAAGGGAAAAAACATCAACAACAGAATGGCAGGTGACTTCTGTCTAAAATTATGCTAATTAAGTCATTATTGTTTATTTATTCCTGCAAGACTGTGGCAGGGAGGGAACTCCCAGTAGCACACAGCCAGTGACAGGAAGACTCCCCAAAGAGTTCGGCTGAACTGAAATCCAGTTTAAATTTAAATTTGAGGCAAAGGTCAGAGCTGTAGTGACGGGCTGCATATAAGAGCTGCTGGCTCACAGGGGCGCAGATTGGTCACTGTTTTTTCCCCCAAGTAGGACATGTTGCAGGATCAATATTTCTATCAACCAGTGAGATTGTAGGATCAAGTTTAGGGTCAATGTTAGATTTGGGTTTAGATTTGGTTTTTTACAGGGTTGTTGAGCCAAGACCAACAAGAGATGTTAATTCAGAAACACAGCTTGGCAAAATCAGTGACTGACCCAGAATCGAGTCTGACCCCCCTTTTGATGCCATGCCCCATCTCTCATCTCACCACTACCTTTCTGTCCAGATTTCCTATACAAAATAAAGAAAAAAATCCCAAAAGTTAAATTCTAAAACAATAACAGGCAAAAGATAAATAAAGGTGGAATTCTGGGAAACACCATAGCGATTAGTCAGGACTTCAGGGTGATGGGAAAAGTTCAAGCATTCGCTCCTTTGTCTCAACTGTTGATTCTTGTTGTTTGAAAAATCTCTGATTATTTTATGGATGTGTAAAACATTTGGGGTCATTTTTACTATAAGCATATAATTGTGTCCCCCACCTCCCTGCTCAAGCCAATCATTTCAGGTTGCTATGACAACAGCTCTTGAGAAAACCTAAAATAAGCAAGAGATGCAAGAGAATACTTTACAGGGTGACCTTCAGAGAAACAGGACTAACTATCTCTCATAAAAGAGGCTTAGTCTGACTCTGCAGTATGTAAAGATAAGACAACATCAGTTTGTTTTTCAATGCAATTACAATTCCACACAGAAATAGGCTGAAGCACTAATCTGGTCATAGACAGGAGGAAATAAAACAATGCAAAAATGCAAGCACACAGGAAAATCACCAATGAGAGTTCCTCGTCATCTCAAAGCTTTCTTACATGAAACTTTAAAAGGAGGAGAAAACTCTTTCTGTGTCTCTTGGTGTTGACTACAGGTGAGAGGACGGGACAGAATCACTGGTCTATGAGATGCACACTGGTGAAGAAAGTAAACTAAGACAATTAGAAACACAAAAGCATGCCTCCACAATCCTACTCTTAAACTGCCAAGTCTATTTCCTGCAGAGAGCCAATTTCCCCTGCAGTCCCCATCACCTATGAGTGAGAAGAGGGGTCTGGGGATTGAATATGGACCGGATGACTTTAACAGACGCTCACATCCAATTTCAATGAGGAACCAATCAGCACACCTAAATGACAACTTCCCCACAATCTACCAAGAGTTAATGAGCCATTAACCATTTAATGGAATCCATATGATGTTGAATGGAAACTGAAGGAATGAAGCTGATTGGGTCAAAAGTTGAAGAGGCTTTTTCTCGGTCCTCTACGCTGAAGCTGAATGATTTTATTAAAAAATGGCAACGCCAGCACCTTCATATGGCAACTGTGTCATTTCTGCTGTCATTTTAAATAGAAATGTAAGTCCACGGTAACAGTGCCGCACTAGAGAGTCAATTATTCACTAATGCTAAGGGAATTCGGGAGAAAGGCCATGACTCTGAAAAGCATTGAAAATCTACTGCTAACATTCAGCTGATGTTAAACTAACACTGTGACTGCCTATATGCACAGCATAAAATCTTAATCAACATCTTTTACTTACACAGTTTTTTCTTGCATCTCAGGTAAATTTGTCTTATAAGCTTAATTATTTGTCTGTATAGATTATTAAGACTGTTTTCAGAGAATCTCTTTAAATATACAGTAACTTGTTTCTGCAATAGTTTACAGTGTTAAATTTCTTCACTAACAAAGGCACCAAAACGATCAGCAAAATTAATTATTAGAATGTTACTTTTTATTTTCTAACAGACATATTTTTATTTCGTGATTTAATCTTAATATTAATTCAATTCAAATCAGGTTTATATGATTGTTCCTAAATATGGAAAACACATCCTATTAAAGACAACTGTACTTAATAGGATTTATCAGGATATAATAGGATTATTCATTAGTCCCAAAACATGTTCTAACACATCAGACCAATTACCATGGTTGCAGAGAGGAATCTGTCTATGCACTAACTGTATTTCTGTATTCTTCTAGTGAAACTGGCTTTGAAACGGCGTAGACAGCACATACAAATACACAATGCTATTGGCAGACACTATATTGCAGTGTATTCCTCTTTAAACACTTAAGGTTCAATAAATAAAGACGATGAATTGTGATCTTAAGTGACAAAGAGTCCTGAATCACATTCATCAAAAGGAATTCCAATCACTGAAACACAGGTAAGATCAGAGAGCTGTCTAAACAACACTCAGTGGGCGCACTTCGAACCAGATAATGAAAGATTAAAGATAACCCCTGCTGAACTCCCACTAATCAATGTCCAGTGAGAGATAGTGTGTCCCGATGCTGCTGCTCACCTTCAGCCTTACAAGCTAATGAAGACGAGTGAAAGAATTGTGGGTAATCCTTTCATACAGTCACATAATCTCCTGACAGCACTTCAGCACCACAATGACATCTTCTTCTGCCTGTACTCAAAAGACTCTCATATTCTGTTGCTATAACAAATGCCTCTGAGTATTTAGGAGAGAAATTGCAAACTTTTCCTTTGGGTAAGAGCTGACACAAAACATCCGTTTTGTGGTAGAATTATCTGTCTGAGTAATCATGAGGGAATTTAAATATGCAGACTCACTCACATGGTGTAAATTTAATCTAATGAATAGATTTATCCAAACTCATGCAGTACATTGAAGAAACAGCATAACCTTACCTTCATCAACACAGACTCACTTAGTTTCTCCCGGTTTACAATTTTAATGGCAACTTTTTGACACGTGACACAGTGGATGCCCAGCTTCACGAGACCTGGAGTGAGAGTGGAAAGAGAGAATAAAGAAATTCTGTCAACAAGCATAAAAAGTACATCAACCAGAAAGCACTTACATGATAAAAGGCTGAGTTTCATTTCAGCAGAATGAGAATTCCCCCTCTAAAGCCCCTGATATTCATAATGTGACACCCAGGGGCACTTTTCATTGTTGCAAAGTAAATGTCAGAGAACATAAACAAGAGCAGATCAACGTTGGATCTCCCTCAAAAGCTTTCTTGTCATATCAACAATAAAAGACAGTCACTATGCTCAAAGGCCCACACGCATGTATATATGTTCCAGCAACCATATTTGGCTAAATGCCACGTTGGCACATTAGTTTATCACCTCAACCATTTCTTGGCATGCCTCTGCTTATCAAACTGTTGATTTCCTCAGGCAGGTTTACCTCAGGGACAGAGGGCATATAAACACCTGACAGTTCCTCGCTTCTCTTTCATATGTATGTCGTTAAAGCCCAGATGGCATCTCACGCCATTTTCATGACGTGTCATTGATGTTGTATCTCAGGAGAGGACACAATCTTCCGCCCTCATGCCGGGCTCGAGGGCGCAGCAGAGAACGTCCGCGGACCCGATGAATATTTCATCTTTGTGTAATTGCCTTGCTCTAAGATGCACACACAGACATGTGTAAAATGCCACATACTGGCTAATGTATTTGCAATTGTAAGTTACTGACAGAACTTCACAGAAAGACAAAAGCCTCTAGCTGTGTATGGACAAAGCAAAGGGTCAAAAAGCCAAGTGTGTTTGCTAAAAGCAGCTGTTGAAAAGACACAAAAATTAGCCAACACAATAAGGTAGCAGAGTAAGGTAAGCTAGGCACAACACACTAAAAGTATGATGGCCAGCTAATGCAGACCCTGCTTAAAAGAGTGGCATGGCATTTGTGTTTTGGATGCTTGTATACCCACCAGGCTTCTTAACTAGATTAACCAGCAAGACTCTGCTGAGCAACTACATCAGAAATATCATGCTGGTTAACTAGCTTCTTACACAAGCTGCGCTGGTAAACAGCATGATTATCATGCTGATCTGTTTCTAGTGTTTTGGCAAACCGCTGTGTTTTGACAAATATTGCTGATAATTTGCAAGCTTTTACAAATAAAACAGGACAGGCTGTTTTTAGGTTGGAAGATGACTTAGGTAAAATAAAACAATATACAGTATAGATGTACTCATATCTACAGTAACAGGATGAGATCTAAACATATGCCGGCCTGGGAGAGCTGGTGCACTACATGTACAAGTCCAAACCTTTATGCAGATGACATATTGCCTACAAGCATATTTATTTATTCTTGCAAATATTAATTATTGATAATCCTTATACATGATTCAAAAGCACCAAACTGCCACATACAGACACTACTTAATGAAATGTAAGCATACCTACGAGTAAGCAGACACCTATGATACAGTAACTGTGGATATAAGAGACAGACTACAACTGGAATTCACTTTTCTTTCTGGGTTGTAATTATAGAGGACAACAATGAGCTGGTGTGAAAAACAAACAGAATTCTCATGTCAAAAGGCTCTTTAAATATTTTCCAATTCCCTTGAAATAATAAATCTTACTGAACATCATTAAGGTTTATAGCAAACCTCTCTAATAAACAGCTATAAAGAAAATCATGGAAACCCACGTTTGAGTCACTGCACTAATAGCTAAAGTTAGGCTAGCACACCATGTGCAAAACAACCCCCCCAAACATGGATGAGTCAACAGCGTTTGAGTTTCCCAAGCAAGTAAACAAGCACAAAACAGCACTTGCCATATGAGACATTCCCACAAACACTTGACATTAAAAACGGAGGTTATTAAGTTATTAATGCGTGTGCACATAAAACGTCTGCAATCATGGTAATGAACCCAAACTATTATGAATAAGAACATATTGTAGTTTGAGTCAGATGTGTTGATCATACAACATCAACCGAAATCACATTAAATAACTAAACACACGGTACTACAGGTGAATGCATAAGCAAAACCCAAACAAAACATGCCATCATGATGCTAGATGGTTGTGGGTAGTTGTCAGCGTATTGCCGTCCAGTTTCTTTTTTATGTTTTTTTCAGAGATTTTTGTCATGATTGTTTATGATGAAAACGTGTCTTTCTTCAACATTCCTCCTCTTTCTTTATTACTTGAAAGGTCATTCACATTCTTTACAAGTTATGTGTTAAAGTTAAGTTACTCGGTTTGGTTTTTAAAATCCCTAACCATAAATATGTATAATTAAACTAATTTAATTAACTCCATTAATTAACTTCACTAATTAAATTAAAAGCTAACTTCTGCAGCGAAAACTACTAGATATTTCAGGAAACCTCCTTAGTGAGTGTATTAAGGAAAATAAAACCATAATGGAGAAAATTGTTCCAGTTGCAAATGTTTTGGTATTCACGTGCTTATTGTTTCTGTTTGCACTGAAACAACACAAAAAAAAAACAGAAGAAAACTCAAACTTGATCAAATTCACCAAATTATTGGCACCTTGTCAAAATTGTAAGAAATAGTTGCTTTTCAAGCATGTGATGCTCCTGTAATTTGTATTTAGACACACCTGTGGCAAGTAACAGGTGTGGGCAATATAGTAATCACACTCAGTTACAGTTACAATGGAGAAAAGTTGCCTCAACCTTTGTGTTGTGTCACACTGAGCATGGAGAAAAGAAAGAAGTGTAAAGAGTTGTCTGTGGATTTGAGAGAAAATTGTGGGAAAACATCTCAAGACTACAAGTCCATCTCCAGAGATCTTAATGTTCCTGCGTCCACTGAGTGCAATAACATCAAGAGGTTTACAGCCCATGACACTGTAGCTAACCTCCCTGGACATGGACGGAGAAGCAAATTTATTAAAAAATTAATTAAAAACAAAGGATTGTTTGAATGGTGGATAAAGAACCCTGATTAACTTCCAAACAAATTCAAGCTGATCTGCAGACACAGGGTACAACAGTGTCAGTTTGCACTATCTGTCGCTATCTGAATGAAAAAGGCATTTATGGTAGGAGGACACAGAGGCATAAAAAAGCAAGACTGGAGTTTCCCAAAACTTATGTGAGAAAACCACGATACTTCTGGGAAAACGTACTGTGGACAGATGAGACAAAAGTAGAACTTTTTGGTAAAGAACATCATGGCACTGTTTACAGAAAAGAAATGAAGCCTTCAAAGAAAAGAACACACACACATCTACAGTCAAACATGGTGGAGGTTCAAAGATGTTTTGGGGTTGTTTTGCTGCTTCTGGCACAGAATGTG
This sequence comes from Botia kubotai, assembly GCA_036877585.1. Classification (NCBI taxonomy): domain Eukaryota; kingdom Metazoa; phylum Chordata; class Actinopteri; order Cypriniformes; family Botiidae; genus Botia; species Botia kubotai. The sequence continues at coordinate 8,574 of JAZGTI010009741.1, forward strand.
CCAGCAGGGCAATGACTCGAAACACACTTCAAAAAGCACTCAGAAATGGTTACAAACAAAGTGCTGGAGAGTTGTGAAATGGCCAGCAATGAGTCCAGATCTGAATCTCATAGAACACCTGTGGAGAGATCTTAAAACAGCAGTTGGGAGAAGACATCCTTCAAATCTGAATGACCTGCAGCAGTTTGTAAAAGAAGAGTGCCCCAAAATTCTAGTAGACAGGTGTAAGAAACTTATTTTTCAGTTATTTCTTTCCAAAGGGGGTGTTAATATTACCAAATATTAAGTTAATAGATAATTTTGTGCAGTGCATTTTTTGGGTTCTGTGTTGAATTGTCTCATATTTGAGAGAAGGGTTGCATTGTCTGACAGAATTGCTAGGGTGCTGATACAGCCATGACTGTACATTTACTCTTCACATGTTACTAAACCAGAAGATGGTGCTTTGATAGGCTACAACACAGCAGCAGGACATCATGTTGTCAGCCCATGTTCTTATAGTAGACTGCAAAGTGAAAGTGCTTCCCCAGGGCTTCCCTCATTCTTCCACTGCAGGGGCTCAACAGATCAATATGTGGGAGTTCATCAGTTAGAGTGTATTGCCTGGTGGTGACCTTCAGCAATAACATGCATCAGTAATTACAGTGCATCAGCCAGCACTCTGTGTCAGATCTCCTCTGCTTTATGTGCACCCACATACACCTCATATACTCTCTTCTTTATAATACAAGTTCACCCAAAGCACACTAAAGCTTCTCATTAATTACATACTGTGTCTCTTAAACAGAAAAATAAATCCCATGTTATGCCCCGAGAATATGAGATCCATTTATTTTGTCTGGAATTATTTATTTTCTTATAGTAAAAGCATTAGTGTGAAATTTGGCAGCAACAGTCGAATCTGAGTGCACCATAGATAACCATGATTCTTTCCAGGGGCCTATAGTCCCACTCAGATCTATTTTTGATTAATGTACCATCAGGACTCCAGCATAGAATTTCCATAATTATACAGTGAGTGAAACAAATGAAGTCTGATTAAGGCTAAATAGAAAAGGTTACTTGTACTTATTTATAATGCATTGCTGATACATGCATGTATTACATATGCAATGGGGTCATAATATTTACCACTGTTTGTCAGCCTAGAACTATAGATTGATTGTTGACCACTTACCATTTAAAAGAAAATAACAGAGATCTCTTTCATTTCTTAACTGTTTCTCCAAGACAGCATGAAGATTAGACAGAAAGCTCAGGGAGATCTTTGCTTAGACATTCAGTTTCTCCAATTATTCCTCCAAGAAGCAGATCATAGTAATCTCACGTCTTCAGACGAGATCTACAGAATTACTCAAAATGTGCTCAAAGTTGCTCAGAGACAGAGAGCAACTTCAATCAAATTCTTAAATATTTTTTGTTTTGCTAGTTTAAAGTCTCAAGTCATCATCTCAAGTCTTTTCTCATCCTTATAGCAATCACTAAGTACATGACCATAAAATGTTTGTCCAGTCATTGCATTCAGTCTGAATTTGTACATGTATTTGCACACCTCCAGGCACTATTAAAGGAGGTGTGACTTTGAGGAGTCCTGTAAACGGGAGCAGGAGCTTGTAAGCCTCAAGAAACTGCCTTCCTGACCTTTAAGCCCTTCTGAGACATTAAAAGTTCTTATTAATGTCTTAACATAGCCCAGAAAAACATGCACACTTTGTTTGAGATTAATATTTGCTGTTTAATGAATAAAAGCTTGCAATCATTAGTAAGGCACTAAGTGACTGACATTGACTCAGGGCAGGTGTGAAGCAGGCAGGGATCTGATGAGTGCTTGTGTATCTGACAGGATGTTTAGAGCAGGAGTTCTGTGTTGATGAGGACCAACCACTGAAAACAATACTACACTGCTGCAATAACAGCCAGCAGCTCAGTCACCTTGTGAGTCAGGCATTATCATTTGTTTGTTTTTCTATTGTTTGTGTTTATTTTCCTCTGTTCATTGTTTATACAGTGAAAATTCTTTAATTAGTCCTTTTATATCATCTGCCTGAGGGAAACAGTCTTGAGATCACCGCCCACCAACACTTCCGCCATGATCTTCCTCTCTCCAGAAACTGAGGTCTATTTTTAGCATTTGCTGCCAGTGAGCATCTGGGTAGACATACATTTCTGCTTTGTATTTCAATCACAGCTAGAAGCTTGTGGTAGTTTGGACTTCAGGTCTCTTCCCTTAGTGCGCTTATCACCTGTACGTTGTCATCTGGAGTTTTACTGTAACTGTAACTTGAAAAGAACAGGCAACACTGTAAATTACTGTGCATAGATTCCCGGCTGATAATTGCAAACTCACTCTCACACTTATTAAGGGAAATGCTAGCTCTGTCTACCTAGATCTGACATGGTTCTGTATCCAAGTATCCAAGCAACACTGTAGGTAAAATAAAAAATACATTTTTTCTCACAAAAGTTTTTTGGACCTGAATAATCAAATGTTCTGCCAGTAAAAAGCAATTGTGCATTAAATATAAAACAAGCATCTCAGTGGCCTACATGCAGATGAGTAACAACACGTCACTTCACATAGAGCTGCTGGAAAACTCTCCATGTGTCTTTTAATGTGTTTCAGGTGACTGCATTTAAGAGAGAAGCCATCTGTGTCTGTCAAAATGATGATTTATGCTCTGAAAATGGGAATCATATACATAAAAAGTTCGGCTGCGACCATGGTAGCACAACTATAGCACTCCATTTGGAATACATGAAGCTAAATTAGACACAAAGGAATCGGTCCCCTAAGATTTTGAATAAGCAGGGGATCTCTGCCTATAATGCGAGTCCCCTTAGGGAGAGAGACTAAGGCCCCTCAGCTGTGCGATCATGTTCGTCATGCTATGCTCTGAACAAGAAGGGGAGATTATGGCCCGACACACTGTGAAGGTGGTAAAGTGACAAGTGTACTGAGAGCAGAATTAGGTGGAAGAATCAATTCTTTGTGCAATGACCTTATGGGGTATAACACAACACACACATACACAAAAACACACACACACAAAAACCATTACATGGGCTCCTTCCCCATTCTATACAATATAAATATTCTATTAGTAACTGTAAATCTGGGAGGCTACATCAAGTCTACAGATAATTAACACTGGAGATTTACATTTGATGGTGAGGAAGCAAACTGACAATTCCAGAATTGAGCTTAAGTTTAAGAACGTTATCTTTCAGATATGAAAAGATATGAAACAGGAAAACAGTTACAACTGGCAAATGCTTCTAAGTCATACTAATGAGTATGCCTCTTATTTTCCATAATTAACACTGTAATTAACATTTGAACATGTAAACATATTGTTTACTTTGGTTTGTGTAAATGCATTTAGACAGCCACTGTGCACCAGTAAATAATCTGTGCATAGTTTATTTAATGCCTTCATGCAGCTTCTATGCACAGCAAAATTACTCTAAATACTGTAGGCAAATTTAAAGAATAACATAATACTGCCGTGAGGGAGCCAACTGCATGGGGTGACACAGTGGCTGCAGGGGTATCCCAAACACCCGTGCCACTATACATATCACATAGCAAAGAGCAGCTAACACAAACAGACATCACAGAAAATAAACAAGCCAGAATATTTGCATTTACTCATTTGGATGTTAAGTGACTGCTGCAATAAACACAGTACCAAAGATGGCAGAAAAAGAACAAGCTAGTAAAGAGGGGCAACAGAAGTGTAAGAAACCAAACAGACAGCGCAGTAGATTTTATTAGTATATTCCCATGGAGGTAATGCTGTCCCATAGACTGATATTTAAAACTTCTAAAATTCTATTCATCCATCCATTCATCCATCCATCTATCTATAAATGTAATTTTATTTGGTAATGAATGTTTCCATACAGTTTCTATACTGATAAAATCTAGTATTTTGATATCAGAGTGCTGGGTTGGGGGTGTCCCTGAGTCTGCAGTAAGCAATTTCTTTGAAAAGACATATGTAAAATGAGATTTCGTAGGACAGCGCAGCTACATAAAATGCTTAGCAGACATTCTGTCAATGTTCCTTCTGTAAAACCTACACTTTTTTTCTCTACAAGCAAAAATCAATTTTATCAAGTCTCATGGCCCTGACCAAATCTCAGTCTATTTTGGGCCAGCGTCCAAGTTCCAGTCCCACAGCTGATAGGCGGGATCCCTGGAAGGCTGGAGGATGGGTTGGACAGAAGACATGTCTCCAGCTGCCCCGTCCTGCAGCACGTTCCATGAGCATCTTGGGCCTGATTCAAATAAAAAGGCTGCATGCCAACGGCATTAAACATGTATTTATTGTGCTTAATGAAAACCAAGGGGAGCCAAATAAATCCTCAAAGGCTAAGCTGCTATTGCTGCCTCCTGGTGGGCCATGAAAGTGACCAGAATATCACAGAGCATTTGGATAGCAAGACATAAAACATACAAAAAAATGTTCCAGGGTTACGCTAATCCTGTGCCTTATCCGATCCTTATTAACAATCAAATCTACAAGCAAATATATCTTTAAAACCAATTGTTAAATTGGCACTGGGCAGCACCAAGCATGCCTGTAACTGGCCTGCAAAGACATGCAATGCAAAAATGTCTTGAGAGGGAGAAGGGAGGCTTTCGGTGGGACAGTAAGATACAGTAAGGGGGATACAGTAAGATTATACTTTTTAGGATGCTGTTGACATCTCTTGAGAACTGGCTGACTCAAGTGCTGTGGTCAGTGACGGCTAGCTCATTACCTCACTGCTGACTGTATTTGAACAGTCAGGCATGGTGAGTTCTGCCTCTCAACACATCATCTACTCTTTCTCCCACACTCCCTCTCTCTTTATGCTTTGCTCCCCATGTTCTTTCTTTTGATCGCCCTCTCCTTTACATGTATTACAGATAAAGAAGCCACCACAGTGGGCCTGTGAGGTGCAGGGTGGAGAAGCAATCCATGGTTCAGTTGTTGTACCCAAGACACAACAAACAATACTGCATGACCACAAGAACTACTGTCTGATATGTATACTAAAGAAACTATATTATATTTAATAAAAGTGATCACAGCAATATACAATATAGTAACAAACTGCTACTATGACATTTTAACTGATGCAATTTTCTTTTATTTGATGCATTTAATGAATGCATTTATCACACAAATAGGTTTAAATATTTCTTTTAAAAACAAGCTCTAAATTTAGCCAATATTTATTAAAGAAATAGTTTACCATAAATTGAGTAATTTATAGCTAATTTTCATTTTTGGATAAACTATTTCTTTAATTTTGCTTTGACATAATATGGTACTCCCTCAATACATTTTTATGAGAGTAACAGGTACTTTTTGTCTGTCTGGCTTGGGTAATGTGTGTATCTTTTTTCATTCAAAAAGATACACACAGAGAGACATATATAAACCTACAGTAGGTGCATCAGATTGGCTGCAGCAGCGTGGATTACTGTGAGTGATCAGACCACAGCCTAAGAGCTGCATCTGGGCATCAAGCCAGCATCACAGAGCCCATAAGACCAGTGACACAACCCCTGCTTTCCTCTCTCTCTGCACGCGCTCATCAATCAGCACTGCACAGGCGCAGTCTTGTATTAGGTGAGAGAGAGAGGAGGATGAGGGAGAGTTGTGAGTATTCACACAGCATCACACAAAGCATGTCTCACATCCACAGATAAGAAAACAAAGTAATAATATGGAGTAATGCTGTATGTCCACATATATGGACATAAAATGAAGCTTCTATACATCTATGCTCTATACATCTAGCTTAACTGGTAGAGCACAGCTATAATGACAGCAAAGCCATGGGAATACATGAGAACACCTGTTGATTACAAAATGTGAAGCTGGAAAAAACTGCTTGTTGCATCTGCCAAATGCATTACATTTAAGTTACTTTATAACTTACATTTTTGAAAAAGAATCATATTTTAAGAGATAAATTAAACTTAATGACTTTAAGACCAAGCAGAAAATGTCAGTCAACCAGAAGCATTGCAGGGTTAGAAAGGTTACACAGTTAATACCTCTGTGTTCTGGGGTTTCTCTGTGATTCTGTCATCTCCCCAGGGGAGGTAAAATAAAGAGTCACTTTAAAACAAAGAGTGGAAAGACAAAAAGAAAGAGAGAGAGAGAAAGATACATGAGGGTGGGAGGGAGGTGACAGTCTCCAGCTCTCGAGAAAGTGGTAAAGCTCTGTCTGTTTAAGATGGACTGTCTGGAGGAACGTCAATGAATACTGGCAGACAGAGAGAGCTGATCAAGAATGAACGACGTCTCCAGTCTGATTCTGTGATTTAAGCACTAGCTGGATCAACGTTCCTCAAGCCATATTAACAATTATATATAACCACAGATGAATTCAATGAGCTGAAAGCAATGGCCCATTATTTGCCCTTTGGGAACATAATGATGAGATTGTTTTTAGGGTTTCTGGGTAACAGAATATTAATAACACAAATATCACACAAAAGTTTCAGTTGTATTTTTAACAACATTGAAAGAGAAAAGACACGAAGACTCTGGCACTCAAATCAGTTACTGTAACCTGTAAATATTGAATATTCCACACATTAGGCTTTATATGAAATTTATTAGCAATCACAATTGTGATTTTTTGTGACAGGTGCGGTTACCTAGAGACGAATATAAGCTTGTATGATGCTGCCATTGACACAATAACCTGCTCTGTTTATAATAAAAATAATGCAAAATACTGTTTTACAGCCAGCATGAAATACAATGGTTGCACTTTGTTTTATAACAAAGTACATGCATTTACAGTGTACTTACAGTGTACCTACCCAACAAAATACCCATAAATACATGCACTTAATATGTGTTAAGTTAAGGTTCAGGGTTTTTACCTAGTTACTACTCCATTACACAGTCAGAAAATATAGTGCTACCAAAAATATAGTGCTACCAATATTATAAATATTGCAAAACAAATTTTACCGTCATTAGAAGTCCATAACTTTCATTTTGGAACCTGCCATCAAGTAAATATCATAAGAATCTTATCAGTCTTATCAAGTCTGAAGTCTGTTGGAGGAAGACCCATGCCTGCTTCATCTTACCCCACATATCAGGAGTCCACACCGGGCCAAAGGAGACACAGAGTGTCCCCATTCATTATTAATCAGCTAATTAAAAGAGGTTCACACCCCCATCACAGAGCAGATGATGAATGAAGAGAGAGGAGCTAGAAAGCAGGACACGTCCCCTGAGGAGCAGGAGGAAGGGGGGAGAGAAACCAAGTGGGGAAATGAGAGTTAGGACATCTCATCTCAGATATGAAAGGAACTGTGTGTAAACAAACACTGAAGTTTCTTGTGGTTTGAAGTAGTGTAATCCTCACACTGCAACATGACTCAGTTTAAATCCTACACTGATCCTCTGGCACTCAAATCATTTACTGTAACCTGTTAATATTGATCTGTTCTTAATACCCATTACTGTATCTGAATGAGAAAACTGAAGTGTAAGGATTTAAGTTACACAAGAAAGCAAAATACAGATGAGAGAACAACTAAGAAGTTCATGCAGTTTTATGTAAATGTTTATTAACATAATAATTAAGAATGTCTTGATGGCACAGAAAAAAATTAGTAAATAATAGTTTTTGGACTTCAATGCAGTAATGTCAAATTGCTCTTCAAAGTAACTGGGATGGAAGATAAACTGTAAACAAAAAGAAAAGCAAACACTGCAAACATAAGCACATCTCGTGTGCTGTCGTCTGCTTCCTCAAGAAGTCTCACAGTGTAAAGCGTGTAACTCAGAGAAACACAGCAGTGTGTTTGTCTGCACTTCTGCCATCATACACACTTTTCTTCAGTGGTGTTAAAAACTGCACCTCTTTAATTACAAACCTTTCATATATCACACACGCGCATACACATGCATGTGCACATACACACACACACACTCACTCTGCTTTAACCTGCTTCCGCAACTTAAAAACTAATTAAGCCACAGGAGGGAGCATGCTCCAGTTTTTCCCTCCTCACTCAGTCATGTGATTAGAGAGACAGGAAGTGAAGGAATCTTGGCATCTGAGAGAGCAGGACACAGACACAGACAGCTCTCGCTCTGTAAACGTATGGCTGATGTCATTGTCTCTGGTGTGCACGTCCTCTATTATGTGCTAATGATGACCTTCAATGCATCTAAATGCTGTAACTGCTGTGTGCACAACAAAGCACATTTAAAATGTGATTAATGCAATGCAACAAGAGGCTGGGCTATATTCTCAATATAGTCACAGTAGCACATATTCCATATGACTATATTTACAATACTGCACAGATATTTGAAAGACAATATGAGTGGGTTTCAGCTATGGATGCTGTGCAGTATCTTAAATAAAGCTTGGTTCTTGACCAATCAGCATCCAGGACTGGAACTATCTATAATGCCATTTATGGCAGTTCTATATTTGTCAGTTTTATTTTTCTGCACTTTTCCAGCTCTACCTTCTCTGTTCACACCACCACATTAATTAATCTGCAGCTGAAGCTGACTCAGCTTCACACCTACTAACTGCTATGACTGCAGGAACTGCATGGCTAAGAAAGCAGTTAACGGAATGCCAGTCAAGTTAACTAAAACAGAGGGCATCGACAGTAGACTGCTATAATTATTCATTTATAGCAGTTAAAAATATTTAAGGACTACATTAATGGAAGAAGATAGTGTTGATTTATTTTCTAGACAGATAGAGTTGTAGCGTTCTACATGTTGGACATGTGTGGAACGGGTGTTAGCCTGACAAGCTGCCAATGCTAACTATCCTCCACAGACATGCCATCATGTCTGTGCTTCCTTTGATCTTCACATTCCGAATGGTGTCTTGAATTGGAAAAACACAACATTCCTAATTTACCTTCCTAATGAACTCCAAACAGCTGCCCTCACATATTTTGGAATGCAGAAATCATACACAAATGCATGCACATACAAATAAACACATTAATACGCAATTCAACCGTGTTTTCGCACATGTATGAATGAAAGTGTTCCAAAAATTATCAAGCAAGTACGCTTGTGTTTGAGGATATTATGCCAAAGAGGTGCTAGTTGACAATACATTACCCCAGCTATATACATCTGGGAAGTCTAAAATGAGCGCTGGCCGGAGAGCCATTAAGCAGCTGACATTCCTATTGTCATTAAGCATTATAGAGTAGATATGCCAGTGTCACTGTTTTATGACAGATCTTTTCAAATTTAAAAACTTTTATGTCAGTAGCTTTATTGTTGAAGAAAAAGGCAATTTCCAGGCTTTCAGAAATGGGTGAAGTAGACACGAGTGTTACATTTGAAGCACTGATTTTTCTATAGGTTTAAATTATGCTCTTTGTCTCCACCTGCTCTGCCTTCTATTGATATGTCCTTTAAAACTACGTCCCATCTACTCCAGTCAAACCACAGATATGTCAGTCACAGACTGTATGCATGAGTCACATCCATGTCAAAACATAGCATGCATTACTTTATGCATTACTTTAATGAATCATAGACAGAGAGAGTAAAAGAGAACGAGACACAAAGAGAGAAAGACTGAGCTAGTGGGGGAGCATCTATTGAGAACTCATGGGGAAGTCATTTGTATTATGTCAATTCCACCTGCACAACAAATTCATATGCAACCAACCGGTCAGTGGCTGCACATATGCTCAATACTTCATGCTTTATCAGGCCAGAAAATCCCCATTAACTCCAAGCAGATCATGACGTATCGATGTGGAGACGTTTAGCTCTGCCCATTGCATCCATTACACATGTTGAGTCAGTTGCCTCGATTGATTTGATTAGCTAAGGCAAGCCTGGTACCCATACACAGCTAATGAAAGAGTA
>JAZGTI010009742.1:0-18463 GCA_036877585.1 Botia kubotai
CAGCATGTCAAAAAGCTTTCTGGAAAAGATCATCTGCCCTGCCTTTAATATCTTTTTCTTGTCATATAATTCACAGTGTATTTAAAATAATGTAGTTTCATGATCATTACCATGTTTTTTTCACCTCATCAATTTAAACTATAACTACTACTATTATTGACTAACTACTTTTAGCCTAACTTTATAATTATTGGTTCCTAAAAATAATGCAGTACTTCGAAAAATCACACTTTTCCTCCACTTTTAATTTGTCCACACAACACTTCTTTTGTAGCCAGTTTCCATGGGGAACTTTCACCCAAACAATACTAATTCATGTCTTTGTTTTACTAATTAACGCCTCTTTGGCCCACGTTAGCATGTATGCTAATCTGTGGCACAGAGCAACTTGATGACTCAAGACACGATTAATGGCTGCGTGTCAGATCTGTCCCTGACAGGGACCTCAGCAGAAACTTGTGCTCTGTGTAATATTAATAAATTACGTTCTATCTATTCTTACAGGGGTTGTACTTTTGAATTATAGACGAGCGTTGTAAGCGGGAGTAGCTAGGCCGAGTTGTAAAAGCTACAATAAAAAAACAACACAGAACAAAGGGCCACTATAAAACCTCTTTCAAACTGACATCGGTTCATTATTTAGCTCATCATATACAGTGATGTAGGCAGATCTACAGGGTCCAAATAGGCTGCAGAGTTTTGTGGCCCCATTAGTGGTAATTGCTCATGTTCTGCTGATAGATGTTGGTTCCTCTTTAAGTCTCATGGGTGGTATGAATGATTCACAGCCCACAGTGGCTTTTGTATGTCAGACTGGACACACTCTCTGTTTCATATTTGTTATGCTGACATGGATTCCATTAAACATGCTTAATATTTTAACAAACACAAAATATACAAGACGAATAGACGTAATAATACTGTGTTACAACAGTTTAACATATTTCCTGAAATTGTTCCAGTACCAAAATGGTATCTGTTTAAAATCACAAACCCAGTTAACAATTTAGGTTGTAAGATAATGTTTTAATCAAGCAATGAAAAAAGTGAAACATTTTGAATGTTATTTTGAATGTTCTGTTTAAATATTATTTTTGAATGTTATTTTGAATGTTCTGTTTAAATATTATTTTTGAATGTTATTTTGAATGTTCTGTGTAAATGTTTTGAATGTCCTAGTAACATTTAAAACATCCAGTTTTTCAGACATTGTATTAACGTTATTGCTTGATTATAGGAACATTTAAACATTTATAGTTCTTTAACATTTTTAACATTTTAGATATGTGATACATATGTTTAACTAAAGTTACTGTAACTTTAGTGAAAGTTTTGAGAATGTTCCCTGTTAGCTAAGAACAGAGCTGAGGTGAAACACTGAGGCTGTGACCAGCATGTATTCTGACTGAGGGTGATTTTGTTTGTTCTGATGGTAAGTCAATAATTCACCCATGCAATTTTTGTTAGACGATATTACTGAATCTGCAATACGCTGGTCCTTTCACGTGTTTGATACGACTCATTGGGCATTACAGTTGACAGTGTGGATAAAAAGCAATGCACTGCATTTCTCTGGAACCTCTGTCCTGTTTTTCCTCAGAGGGAGTGCAGTTATCCTGTAGTGTGATAGCAATCAAACCAATCAAACAGAAAACCTGTTTGTGTCATTTGGGAAAAAACACACAAATTGTTTTCCTTCTCTTCCCCTCTCCTTTATATTTCAAACAATCTGTTGTGGATTAGGTGATCCGTCGGATGAAAGCCCGCCTAACCAAGCGTCTGTCCAGCACAGAGCGTGTGAATAAAAGAAGGTGTGTCATTATTTATTTGGATCAGTCATGGTGGTGTTGTTGGAATGAGACTCCTTCCGAAACCAATGATACACAAACACATTTTCACGTTGTCGGCTCTCCTGAATTGTTCTCTATTAACCTGATTCAATGTTTCTGGCAGGCTTTCCCTGCTTTTAAAGGAACGGACGGCGGTTGTATTTAACGGCTCCTGAGAGCCCCCCACATACTGGACAGATTCCAGTTTCTTTGTAAGGTCGCAACAATCGCTCGACACTTTCCTGTACCTCTTATTAGCAGCGGTGCAGGTGTGCAACCTGTGATAAAGAATATGAGATGATTTTGCCAAGTAAATGACATTAACGTCCATGTTAGGTCCCAGAAAGCAATAGCAGGTAACAGTTTTAGGTTGTAGGGTTGTTACAATTAAAAAAAAAAAGTAATGTTAACACAACGTCTAAAAAACTGGGTGTTCCTAGAACTTTCCTAAAACGGAACAATCCTAGAACATGTGATGTACAGTAATGTACGTGTAATGAACAGTAATGTTGTTAACGTTTTCATTACTTAATGGGAATGTCAGGGAAACGTTCTCACAACCTAAAATTGTTAGCTGGGTAATGTCCCACACGTTACCTGAAACATGTATCGCTGAGGTTGAACAATGTCTAAATGTTCTCAGATCGAGAAACTTGAGTTGTTCTTTTAATACTGAAAAAAATGCACTCATTTGATAAACGGTGAAATATCCCCCTTCACCTCTGGTCTAATGTCTGCTCTCCTTTGTTACACACCTGCCTGAGACTCAGTTAGTAATTCTTTTCAAATACTTCTGTTGTCTGATTTCTGGCGGGTCACCTTGGCACTTTGCAATCGAATGTGTCTGTACAACCGGTTCACCGTCTTGTGGGAGGAGCCATTGATCAGCTGACAGATAATGTTCTTTTGCCCCTTAAAAGCACCATGCCTTGTGGTTAATTGCTCTTTGCAGATCTGACTCGTTTGGAAAAGGTGTCTTTAAATGCCAGAAAGCTGCACACAGGAAAGGTAATCACTGCAAAGAACAATTTTACACTGTCTAAAGATAAAGATTGTGAGTGCTGCACTTGTGGGTTACCAGGTGAAAATAAACTACAGCTGCCAAAGTTATTGTATTCAGGCTTGCTATTATTAAAAATAATAACATTTTTAAATTACAGATTTTCTTGGACACTGTTAATGCATTTATTCAACACATGCATACAAAAGTGTGGAGTGGAGCGCACATACATACAAAACGCTCCCTAGTGGAGCGTTTGTTTGTTTGTAAGTAAATGAAACGTGTCTTTATTCGAAATATATATTTAAAAATCAAACTCAGATGGAATGTTTATCAAAAGTAAATTTAATTAAATTCTTGGTATGGTGAAATGTAATTATCATCAAAGCTCAACGCATATAATATCACCCGGCATTAACAGAAACATTTATTTGAACGCCAGCAGAAGACTGCAGGCCAAAACAATTTAAAATCATGTCCATAAAGTGTGTGGGGTTATTTTATTATGGAATTCTAGCACATTTAAGTTAAGTTTCACATTTGCGTTTCCCGTGTGTTTTCCTACAGCTGAGAAATATCTTTTCTCGGAGAATCTTGTTTTTTACTACAACTGAGACGATAGAAGAACGTGTTGCGTTAATTTACACCGTGAGTATCAGCTACACAAATTGCCAAACCTAAAAATAACACACAGGCGTGTTTAGTTTACATGTGACTGAACGTGTTAATATGTCAACATGTTGGTTCTTTTCCTCACAGTTCTGTCTTATTTCAAACATCTCTCTCTTCCTGAATCCCTCCGTCACACACACTTCGGCTCTCCTTGCAGAACAGGTGAAGTAAATGTAATAGATGTTGACAGGTTGTGTTGTCAGATCCCACAGCTCCATACAGGAGAAGGGGCAGCCGGTGGGGACGCGCCCAGTGGGAGAGAAGGCTGGCGGGGTGAGCTGAACTTCCATGCTTCGGCATCCTTAAGCTGATGAAACAGTTTCTCCCAGCTTCCACCAGTGGAGATTCCGGGCCATCGGACATCTCACCGATTTTTCTGCAGTCAGACATGAAACAAAAGTAATCAGGTGTGGCAGTGAGGATGAAACATTGAGATGTGATTAAACAGCAGTGCCTCTCTGAATTCAGCTAATCTTGCCTGAAGCTGGAAAACTACTTACAATTACAACCAAGTATTGATTTATATTTCTCTCCAATTTATTGTGGTGGAGAGATGTGTTTCCTTTTTCTTCAGCCAACATCCAAATATTCTTTCTGTTGATGTGCAAAGAAACATGATGAACTTTTAAAAACAGACTGTCGGTTTCAAACCTGATGAGCAGCATAGCTCAATGGTCTGAAACCAGTAGATGGCCAAAATGCACACTACCATCTCAAAATGCATATTACCATCTCACTGCTGTCACGTCATGGTTTTTGTGGCATGTTTTTGACAGGCAGTATATTTACACACTTTGCCAAACTTCATCCCCCCTCTTCCCTCCTGATAAATGCATCTGGTATGCGAGTGGGTGTAAAGTTTGCATGGAGCGTGTACGCGTGTGTGTGTGTCCCTCTGGCATTGGCATCGCGAGGTCTCTGTGTTTGCGTGTGATTGAGAAGTACAAGGACTCATGTATGTCAGGCTGATCTGTTCAACAGTGAGATTTACACGCCTGTCAGATGCTGTGTACTGAGAGCCAGACATTGTCTGAAGAACCATCAGTCCTTGTGCCAGCCTCTCTCTCTCTGTCGTTCTTTCTCTCTCTGTCCTTCTTTCTCTATCTATCTATCTATCTATCTATCTCTTTCTCTCCTTTTCTCTCTCTCTTTCTCCCTCTTTCTCCCCCTCTATCTCTCTCACTCAAACTCAATCTTTTCCAGTTTTCTCCATTCCTCACTGTATCATACTCATCTTCTCATTCTTCACCAGGTTTCATTTAAATCTCTCATTTCTCTCGTTTCTTTTTTTCATCTCTCTCAACTATAATATAAATGTTGCCGTTGGAGATATATTCATATTTGCTCATACTGTTTTTGATGCCGTGACTGGTCACCCATTTCAAGTTTTTCCACATTTTTATGATTGCCATTTTGCATTTTCTCAGTTCACTTTAATAGACCTGTGGTGTGATGGATGAATAATAATGTAATAATGTGGTATAATTTCTTTCTTGTTCTTTTGAAAGCGTCACACTGCAGGACAAAGCTTCATAATCTCCCCATAATCACTTTTCACTTCAGGAAAGTTTGACAGCTGAGATGGATTGTCCATTATTGCTTCAGATTTGCAGCGACTGTTTGCCAGTATTGGCGAATATTTTGCCAGCGATTCTGCCAGACTTTCTGTGAGTTGTGGCAAACTGTCCATTGTGCCAAAGGTTTGCTCTGAATTTGGCACAAATTATCCACAAGTTTTCCACAAGTACACGGCTTTAGCAAGGGCTGGTTTTCTACTGCATGTTCTCCATGCATGTGTGGTGCTGCTTCTGTCCTTCTGCACGAGTTCCAATTTGGGTTTGGTCTTTTTTCTGATCCTTCCATTCTTTATCTCCCTTCCAGCTAACAGGGAATGTTTTTTAGAACGTTGGCTAATGTTCTGTAAAGTTCTCTAAAAGTTGCCAAAATCATTCTTTCAGTAACATTGGAAGAAATTTCTTTTTCTATCATATGTTCTCAATGTTATATATCATATTTATCCATAACGTTATTCTTACGTTGTTTAAAAAATGTTACAGAATAAAAAAAAATTGAATAACGTTATTACAACCAAACAATAACGTTTACACAGCATTTAAAAACAGGACATTTTTAACATTCCTGGAACTTTCAAAACAACATTGTTAAAATGTTAGGAAAACATTCTTACAACCTGAACTTGTTAGCTGGGTTGCACCCTAATTCAGAGTCTTATCTTGACGCTACATGAAAGAAGATATTTTGAGAAATGTCTTAGTGGTTTTGTGTCCATGCAATGGAAGTCAAAAGTCACTGTTGTTTTGGTTACCAGCAAAAATATATTTTGTGTTTCTCAGAAGCAAAAAGCCATACAGGTTTGGAATGACATGAGGGAGAGTAAATCAAGGAGGAATATTCTATATATTTTGTTTTGTTATTTTTGGATGAACTATCCCTTTAAGAATTCAACAACAGACCCTTCCTCCACTTCATTTCTGTTCATACACAGAATAACAGCTGATCAGTGGTTCGCATGTTTGCACTGTCAGATCGATGTCGCATGGGAGTAACGTGTGGCTTGATAATGAATTAGTCTTGCGATCGCATTACTGCGCACGCACACGCTGCACTATTGGAGTTTACCAACAACACAACAGTCTAATCAATGAGGGACTTTTTAATTAGCTCGAACAAGCCTGCGCGTCAAGCCGCAGCACCACACACAAATCCACACGTCGACACGCTCTTAAATGCACCTGGCGGCCACATACTGTAGGTCTCTGAGATAAGAGTGTAAGCTTTGTAAACTCATGCTTGTTGTGAAACTAATTTTAGCTTGATAACGGAAAAAGACTTTGAGATACACGGACAGACGTGATTTGCGGCCTTATAAAATCTTTTGTTATAATAGCAACACATGTAGATGGATGCTGTATTTGTGCACTGTAAATGGGCTGGGCAGTGTTGCTATAATTGCTAATTTTCCAAATGATTTATTCAAAGAAAACAGTCATTTATTTGTCCTATTAAACAGCAGTGAAATGCAACGATATTTAATAAAAAGTGTATATGTGTATCTTTAACTTTCCGCCTACATATGACATAAATACATTGGTGAAGCTAAGGGTGGCCGTCTGGAGTTAAATACTTTTAGCATTCATGTTTGGTAATATTTGTCACAATTAAATCTGTTTAGGGCCAGAGTTATGTTCTTTAATTAAAGCAAACTAGACTTTATGCTACCTGCATAAATTGTACACTATCATTTGTACAATATTGCCATACTGTAGTTTATTCTGCAAGAAAGAGGAAGTTCATTTTAATTAGACATAATCTGTTCTGCAGACAACACAAAAAACAAACAAAAGATTAGACTGAATTCATGGCCAAAGTTTTCTTGCATCCAGAAATAATAAGCACTGAATATTTCTGAGACATGAACTGAAAACATTGGCAGCTCTTGCAAAATTGTTTTATTAAAACAAAGCCATGAACCTCACATAAGTCATTAAGTCCGGCCAGCACATATAGAAGTATATTTCTCAGAAGCCTCTCATTGTATGAGCCTGCTCTTCTCTCTTCTGTCATCTGTGGACAATACCCTTTTATAAAAAACAAAAAAAGCTTGCAATTCTGCTATGCAGGTGGAATAGATAATCTGCATAATTTTCTTCCTCCAAACCTGCTGTTTCCAGCTCTCTACATTTTCAGAGTTCCTTGTCTTTCATTAGAATCATCCCAGCAGGATCTTTGTAGCATTCCTTCGAACAAAACCTCCCAATAAATACGGAGGTAAGTTGTTCGTCTCAGCAATGTCCAGACTAATTATTATGATTCCCCTGCAACTGTTTGTTTAAAGCCGCAATCTGTTATTTTTTTGGGTTAATGATCACTTATTGAACAAGTACGTAAACAGATCAGCGTTCAACACGATCTCCTTACCCCGATTCCAACGGTACGTTTATAATACTCATTTAGAATTTGAGTTGTTGGGTTCGATTTCCAGAGAAATTTCAGATTGGCTTTGTGACTTCAACATTCGTAATGAAAAGTATGTGAAGTAACATGCGATTTTATTTTTCCAACAGAGATGGCGACAGAAAGGCAAAAGTTATAGACAGCAGCTTTAACAGAAAAGCTTTAACGCAATAGGCGAAACCTCATCTATTTTAGCGAGGAAACGAAAAATGAAGGAAGTGAGACGCTGTGAACAGTCTCCCGTGACGCTCCTGTCACATCAGGCCGACGTTAACTGACAACATTGCTGTTTTAGAGAAGAGCTATTTCCAGCAAGAGCATCTCTCTAGAGAAGTCCCTTTAAATCTCTGAACAAGTACAAACAGCACAGTTACAGAGTGTTAAGAACAAGAGAAATGAGAGCCAGTGATTGAGAGGGAGAGATACACATACAGAGACCCAGTTGTAAAAATCTGAGTTTTTGTTCCGTGTGTGGACCGGCACTTCTGGATGAGATCCAGCTGACAGTGTGAACGCATTGTCGCGGCACTTAGCGCAACAAAGCTTTTCGCTCTGATATCAAGTAGCTAAAGTGCCAAATTTGGATGAGCCTCTAAAAGTTCTCATCACAAGTACTTTCCACAGTACGGCAGATGTCTGAAGTTTGGTGATGAAAACTGTCACAATACCTGAGTAATGTTGTCTGAGAATGAATTAATGGACTATAATAAAGCACTTAATGGAACACGTATTTAAACTATACAAGCCATAAATTGACCAAAAGCTTCTTTACTATATGATATAATTTTAAGGAAACACTGTGCTTCCTTTTAAGTGCTGTTCAAATCCATTCCTGCCAAGCCACTCCTGAGTTCAGTTCCAACCCTGCTCTTTTCGGGTAATCCTGAACAACTCGATTAGCTAGGCTGGGTGTGTTTGATTAGGGTTGGAGCTAAACTCTGCAGGATTGATTCCCTCCAGGGGCAGATTTTGAGCGCTAACCTAGACAGAATCAGAGGTCTTTTTGCACATTTTCTGCACTGATTTTAGGTGGAAATCTGTGCAAATCAGTAAAATGGGATTTTAAACATGGTAAAATGTGTTTCACTGACCAGAGAGAACTGCAATCTGAAAAGATTTGCATAATAAGCAAATTTCTTTTAGATCAAATAAGTATGAGTCGGAGGTTCTAACTCTGGGGCTGCGGTTGTGTGGTGATCTGAGAGCCCTACACCAAAACCAGTGAACACGGTTAATGGGTTTGGTTTCTAGGATTGTTATTGAACAGATCGATATTTGCGTCGGTCTTTGATGCGCTTGTAACGCAATTGTTATGTTGACTCTGCTGGTTAATGTACTGTGCTGCTCAGCTCCTCTGGTAGATGATGGGTGTAAACATGGGTCCCGTGTTGGCAGCGTGAGTAATAATGTATTTACAAGTCAGTACATGTTCACCACGCTCCCCAAGTAACCTTTCATTCATTATTAAGTAAAACGACTCTAGAATTCATTTACTCCCATTTTTAGTGCTGGTTTGTTGTGTTGCATGGATGTCTTGTTTGGAACATTATCAGGTCGACAGCCTCACAACGTTTTTGTTTTGTTGTTTTGACCAAAAATATGACTAAGGGTGATGTTTATTTTTAAACTAATGTAGAATTACCTCAGAGAATAATTACATTCAGAAAATGATGACAACGTTTACCTGAAATCAAATTACAATTCTGTTTATATTTCTTTCTTGAAGCTGTATTAGGAATATTAAACTTTTTATTATAGGGAATAGGGCTACTGGATTATGACACAAATCATAATTGTTGATCATTTCCCCTGGTATTTTACTGGTAATAGCTTGCAATTCTGTGTGAGCTTACACAAACAGAAGAGAAGCAGAAAACATGCAGCTGTGTATCAGATTGCCTAAACTGGCTGCTGATTGGTTCATTATAGTCCAGTAGCCTAATTTAAATGTTCATGATTCGTTATTGCATGCATATGAAACCGACCCAGCTAACAGGGAACATTTTAAAGACATGGCTATCGTTCTCTAAAAGTTCTCTCAAAGTTCTCTCAAAGTTATCAAAATGTTCTTGCAGTAACATTAGTAGAATGTTTTTTTAACATTCTGCATCATACATCGTTTTTTTAAACGTTACAGATTTAAAAAGTAAATGACGTTCTAATAACAACACAATAACTTTAAAACAACCGCTAGAAAACTGTGCGTTTTGAGCATTCCTGGAATATGTAAATTTGTGCAAATATGTATGTTTATGTTGCTTAATAAAAATGTTAGGGAAACGTTTTTACAACCTAAAATTGTTAGGTGGGGATGCAGTCTGCAATCTCCTGTTTAAATAAACGGACACACAGGCACATAGCATATAAATACATTTAATAAAACAACTCCATACCTCTGACACACACAGTGATCTGTGATTGGTCTATATAAATATAAACAGAAACCTATATAAACATAATCCTGCCACACCGGCAGTAGACATAAATGGAACGCTGTAATTGCCATGTTTATGAGCAGTTGAACGTTATTTTGCTGTGATCATAATCTTTACTGTTTTTATGTGATTAATGTGATTAATTGTCTCTTCTAAGAATATGCTTTTGAATTGGATGTAAAATGTTGAAATTTTGCTCCTCCCAAGAGCGAAATATCAAGACATCGTACACTATCTATTTCAGTCATCATAAATCCCAACAGTAATTGCAAATTCAAATCTCGTTAAGAGGTTTATCTGATTGCATGTCTTTCTCTGTTGTTTTGTCTCAAGCCCCTGTACCCAGATGACGCCCTGAGATACGAGGGATTATCGCTCGATATCAGATGAGGAACTACAGAAACACAAAAACCCTTCAGATAAAGCCGCACATGACCAAAATAACACGTCATTATAATCACAGAGACGTTTTCAGAAATGAACAGTCTAATCTTTAATGCATCTCTGGCAATCTGTCGCTGTCCTGTAAATACCAACCTCTCATTACTTTTTATTTGGATTTATGTTTTCAGGGCAGTTCTGAACACGCTTCCACAGCCCCTGGATTTGATCTCAATCTGTTGCAGGAGAACTTTGACCCTCGACCCTGCATCTTGTGTGAGGGTGGATGGAGGTGGTTCATCAGAGACCGTCTTCCATGACCCTGTTTTGAAATCGGGCTAAATCAACAGACGTAATCTCCCCACCAGCCTCGGTGTTTTATCAAATTAGAGCATAACAAGCTTTTCCGTTAATACCCTGTGAGAATGTTTTCTCTTCGTTTGGAATCGCCGCCAAAGTTTTAATAAGATATCATTGATGTTATTCAATCCATTGGGCCGTTTGGATCCAGTTTTCTCTTTGTTTGGACTCGTTCCAGGTAAATAAATGCAGACAAGAAAGCAAACAAGCGTTACTTTATTTCTATCCCCTGAAGACGGAATATTTTCACAAAATATTACTCTTTTTTAACACGTCTTATTCGTTCGTTCTCGCGCACATACGGTAACACTCGCTTTGTTGACGCTCTCCGCTTTCCCTCCATCGCACCGAACGATTTCGGGAAGTTTTCACGTTGCCTATGTTGTTATTCCATGTTTTTTCTTTTAACCACTTCATTTTTTTTCTCGTTGCCACCCGGAGTCTTCTGGGACTCGGTCACATATGCTCCCAAATAGATTTTAATTACGATCGCACCGTGTGCTTTGTCTGGGCACTGTGATTAATAATGAAGGAATCGGGGCCTAATTGTTCATGCAGGCTGATGAACATGCCAGAGATGGAAGAGAGATGGTGGGAGGTTGCTGTCCGCAGTGACCAGTATCCCAGGAGGCTCCACTTGGCATCATGTTCCCATGGAAATTGGATTTGTTAGTCGATGGCGGCGGTCCGCCACAGAAAAGTGCAGCATCTTCCCTCCCCGAGAGCTGGCAAATCAAGTTTTCATCAGCAGGAATGGATGTAGTCGCACCACCCTCTCGAAAATCCTTTCATGTATTTACTTAGAGATGTGTGTGTGTGGGGGGGGTGGTGTCTGGGTTTCTGGGACGATGAGCTCTTAGGTGGAGTAATTACTGGAGTGTTTCTGCTCCGTGTAGTTTGGAAGAGCTGGAATGTTGTTTGTAAGCTACACTACATGGCCAAAGGAGTGTGGAACAGCAGATTTTCAAGCTAGATGATGGAACAGAGAAAATTAAACAATTTGTTTCCATTCAAAAAGAGTGGCAGCAGTAGAAAACGTTTCCCACATATTTTTGGCTTTGTAGAATAACGTATGGTTTCCTAAAGTCTTAACACTTAATTCTTTTACAACAAAAACTAAAGTGTCTCATTATAATATGACTTACGCAATGCAACTTGCTCCGCCTCCAAAATTCTGTTTGTCAGTTTGTGATGTCAGTTTTTAAGCCAATCATCGCTTCTCACAATCCAAATGATTTCGGATAGGTTAAATCAAGTCCTGCCCTATATTTCCTTATTTAATGTCCAGTTTCACTTTACATGCATCATGCTAGGAAAGTAATACACAAAAAAGTCAATTTAAATTTTTTTTTGTTAAATTATGAGTTAAAATAGTGAGTTAAATTCCATATATAGATTTTATGTTAATATGTATTTTTCAGCCTTTTCATAAGTCTGAAGAGAAAAATTCTCAGTAGCTTGTATCTATTCACGCTTGTAAAGACGCCAAAGAACAGCCTAACAGTGTCCATACATTTACATCTGATGTCATTTAAACAGCCGCTTAACTCTCTATACCACTGACTAATCAGACAGGCCATATTTATCTTGTGTGTTTACAGTAAATGAATCTGACTTTGGTGAGACTCCAAACATTGACCAGATGTATAATTGACTCCTGGGGCTGATGAAGTAAAGCAACATGAGAATATCTACGGTGTTGTTGCAAAAAGGCCGAACAAAAAAGTACAGAAGGAATGAAATCTAAAATCTATAACAGATGGTTTGGAGTTCTGTTTTGGGCTCAACACTCATAACACGCAGTATGAAACGGTGAGAGATTATAATTAGATGAGGGAAATAAATAAAGCTCTTTTGTCAGATGACAATGACGCTCAGCGATGCCATCCCAGAATTCTGTGCTCTCCCGCCATGCCTCTCAAAAAGAATAAAGGCGAATAATGGACACGCGCAGCAGAGGAAGTCAGCGATGCCGGCAGAACCAGAGGCTAATGCTGGGTTCACTTACTCCTCTGTTCTGCTGATGTAGTAGCTCAGTGTGAGCTCATCCCTTCATCACTGAAGAGCAGAGATCATGAGGCTGAGGCCGTCGGTTTGGAGACACACACACACACCGTATTGCAGGTGTGTGTGTGTGTGTCTGCAGAAATCTTAGACACCATTTCGCGATTTTGGGGAGTAAGTAGTAATGCTACGAATGCTACTGTAGTTAACGTTTTTTAACTACAAGGATTGCCTGTTGTTTGAAATCGCTTAACAAACGTATTTTTCTTTTTCTGTGTGAACATAATTACAGTTCAAACAAGACATATTAAAGTCTTGTTTTTATAAGTGAATAACTTATATTTGATCCCTTATGAGGATTATTAAAGGTTTTTGTCTCATAGTAAAAGAAGATTTGTATAAGTACAAGGTTCATGTCTGTATAAGTACAGTTTTACTACAAATAACCTCATTAAACTATAGTTGCTGTAGCAAAACCACGGTTCATTTGTGGTTACCGCGGTTTAACTATAGTAACCATTACTTTTTGGTTTTGTAGTTATTTTCCATCTAAAGATCGTGGACACTGTGAGTCAAGATGTGTCATGAATATTTCTGTTTTCCCTGAAAAAAAAAGACTGCACATTTGAAAAGGCTTTATCTTTAACACACTGTTGTTGATTATGAAGTGGAGTGTACACATAGACTGTATATATATGACCTCATAACTAACAGGCTAAAAGCTATAATTCTGATTCATACACCTAAGGTTTTGTTAATATGTACGTAAGTAGCTTTTTCCAGACACCATGTACAAGAGAACAAAACAACGGGAAACAGTACATTAAATAACATGTTTTATCATTGTTATTTTTAGTAAATAATGAAAATGTTCATTTGTTAACACAGATTCACGGTTCAGTGGTTCAGTAGTTCAGCAATAATATTACATACCAGCAGTCTTCTGTTTTCTTTATTCCTTTTATTATTTGACCGCATTATAGCGCGATTTTAGTGAAATTGTGTGAAGATGGTGTCTCACGAGAGCTGTATTTTTCTAGAAGGTCTTAGCGTGTCTCTGCGCATCTGTGTTAAGATTTAATGAAGGGTTCTCATTGGGTGAGGAACATCTCACTTCATCACTGATTGCGTAACAGAGCTGTCTGAAGGAACCTGTTGACATCACCACACATACGTCTTCTAATGATGTTTGTATGTGGTTTCAGGATCTGTTAGTTTATCACTGCTGATGGATGAATACGGCACGGCAGATATGGAGCTTAAGCACTTGTTTTGTGTTTTATTTATTTAGGCGGGATAAAATATGAAGGAATGCTTGTGCGTCTGTCTGTCTGTCTATCTCTATCTAGGTAGATATCTATCTATCTACCTACCTACCACCTACCCAATCCACCACCCTCCCATTCATCCATCATCATCTATCAATAAATCTATTGATATAGATATACAATTGGTCGAATTCTATATTGGGTACAATTGGTCCCTTTTTTATCAATACTAGTTCCCTTCAACCATTTTCCTCTGTGTGTATATTAGAAAGGGCCTCCATGGGTCTCATAATAACTAATTAAACCATCCTTTGACCTTCCAAACACTACAGCACACAGTGAAATTTGATCATAAGTCTGACGCCAACCCCCTATGTCCAAAAGTCCATTAATTACCCCGCAGCTTTTTCCCCAGCCCAGAGGAAGGTGACATAGTTTATCCCTCCTGCTAGGCCCCACGTTTGAATTAAGTCTTTGGGAAGACCTTGCAGATCCCTCTCGCCATATTGCAATTAATCAAACGGTGTTAATTATCTCATTATGAACCAGAGATGGATGCCTATGCCACGTTTGGAGGGTGAGGAGAAAGGAGGAGAGACGCGGAGGATTTGAGCCCTCTGGATACACCCGCATTTGGCTCGGGAAATGGTGTTGTGTCCAGAGAGGAAGTGATGTCATCAAGCAGACGGACTGATCCGCTTCTCTAGTTTCGTCGGCATCAGCCGCGAGAGATCCCTCATCATCATCCTCACAGCGTGCTCTCGTTTTCCTCTCTCGTGCCTCTCTAGCACAGCTGGCCCGCACCACATGTTCCCTCCTTCACATGGAGGATTAGACTCTGTGTAAATCCATCTCCACTGCCCTGGATTCGCACCCAGATTCAGCCCTGCCGGTGAAGAGAAACCGCAGAAGTAAGATATCTTTAAAATCTCAATTGTTTCTCCTAGACAGCAGTGACACAAAGCAAACGACGGTTTGGCTAAAGTCTCACCTGAGAACTTCTGTCATTAATTCAAAACATAGTTCATTTGTTCCACATTAGAGTACGAAAGCTTCTAGTGGCGGAGTAGCTGTATAATTTCATTTTTAAATGGGAGAAGTTAATTACTCTGACACGGTAACATTACTGTAGACTTTGCGGTTTCAGTTCTCTACCGTTTACTGATTCTTCCTGTAATCTGTACCAAAAACCTGAAGAAAAGGTTTTAAAGCAGTCGGTAGTGGAGTCTTAATCCCTCTTAAACATCTTTAATGTCTTCTCAAGTGGGACTTTCTCGGGAGGAAGAGAAGACTGCCTTCCTGTTAATCTGTAAATCAGCTTTGCAGAGAAGGACTGTGGCTTGTGGCTCTGGTAGCGAGAGGCGGCAGGAAATAACTCCGCGCACCTCTTAAGAGGAGCGCGTGTCTTCTTTCTGTGATGCTCATTCATGCATAAACATACAGGAACTGTTCATATCTGCTAATATCTTATGAAGCTTTAGGGACATCTCAGAGGAATAAAGCACAGGTGAGATCTCATGAATATCTCTCATTAATATCTTATTTCTCCCAGACAGCAATCAGATTAAATGGAGAGCAATAGGGAAACTCAGATATTTTCCCGGAGAAAAAGACCCAGAAATCTCACAAATGTCTCCATGAGTTTCAAACGAGATCTTCATTTCTCAAAGTGAACTCAGATCTGTCAAGTCTGTGATCAAAACTCCAAACTTTACAGCTCCATAGTCATAGACAATTGTCTCATTTGTTTCTGTTTTTGTTTCTCCTGAGCAATTTTAGGAGAAACATCTGAGACGAAGCTGATACCAAAAGAAACGCAACTGAGATCTCCATCAGATCTCATGAGCTTTAACAGAGCAACCTCTGAGAAATATAAAATAATCTTCTGGGATGATCTTTTAGATAAAGAGTTCATTGTAATCTAAACTCATAACTCAAAACTTCCTCCAGGAACACAACAAGAATGAAGAAAGTTATTATTGTTCCTAAACACCAAGAAAACTACCAGTGACCTACAGCAAAACTGAAGCATGAGTGTTTCACGTAGGATAGAAAGCATTTGAAGTTTAGTCTTTAACAAAACTACACAGCCTGTTTGATTCTATAATACAACCCCTTTAAATGTATGATATTAATAATGATATACAGCATAAACTGTACAGTAAGAGGATCAATATCATTCCATTGTAGAATAGAATGTATGTGTTTGAGTGTGTGTCATGCTCACGAGCGTGTTTTTATTTTTAATAAAATGTATCTTGTTTCAGGTGACCTTTAAAGATAAAGTGGGAGCCTAAATATCTTCAGGGGATTCTGAAACGCTGAAAATAAACTGGATTTCTTTCTTTTATACAAACAATTCACAGACCACGTGCGGTTACGCTAAATAATAGAACACCTATCGCCCTCTCCGATGGCTGGTTTTCATTTCAGGGTTAACTGTCTGTTTAATCTTCTGTATTCCTTTATTGCTCCTTAATGGCTTAATCTGTCTTTTGTTCGTATATCAAGAACAAATGCTGTTTTGTTTTGTAAAACTTGAGTTGATGCAGACCTTTCAATGCACAAGAGTGGAAAAAAACAGGAAATATAAATGCTCCAAGTGTATGACATGCAAAATTGACTCCGCCCATGAAGTTAGCTCATGTATTTCAGCTCAGGTTAATGGTTTATTTAGGCGGTTTAAGGGGTGGGTTGGTCACACCTTGCACGAGCTTGGTTGGGCAATATCAGAGTTCTGACAGGAAAGATGCGTTTTGACAGGTGGGGATGGAGAACCTCTGCTATGGGTCTCACTGCAGAGTGTGCCACCTCGGTTGTCAGTCATAACTGATGTAACAAGTGTGAAACACACTCGTTTCCTCTCACTCACTCTTTCTGTCTGACAGCAAACAAGAGCTACCACATCAAGGGTGAAAGCAGTACTGTATATCAACACAGCACAGTGATGGTGTACAGGTTCCAAAGATTTGAACAATACAAAAAGTACCAGAATAATACCATGGTATTACTGTTTCTTATGTTGAATATGTACTATGGTGTTGTAGGGAACAACCTTATAATGCCATGTACATATCATGCTACTGTAAATGAATGTGATAATTATTTAGCATGATGTTTTTTTTGTATATTATCACCATCGTTTTACTGTGGTGCCTCCACAGCCCTTTCAAAATACACGAAACTGTAGCATACTGCGTATTTTACAGCATTGCCATCTCGCAGTTAAGCTTGTGAAATACACCTCCCAGCATCCTTTGCTATTTAACACTACTAAAGGTGTGATACTTAACACACCTTTTGATTTATGTATGCCTAGGGTCCAGAATTAACACTTAACAAATGCATTGCAATTGAACAAATAAATGGATTTACGGGCCATTTGTTTGTTACCTTTATTAGGAACTAAACCACAACGCATGGTTCAATTTGTGAGAACGATAAACTTACCCTTCAAAAAGGCTCTAGCAAACTGATTGTCTAATACTGAGGTAATGAGGGAGGTGATGGTCTCCACACCTGCCATTCTCCAGAGGCGAGTCTGTTAAGTGATTGTTTTGACTTGTGTGACTCCATTTCTTTTTATAGAACTCCACATGGCAAAACGTGTGGCCAGCCCTCACCCTCCTAAACACACACACACATACACTTGCATATGTGGTTTATGGGGACTCTCCAGAAGCGTAATCATTTTGTATATTGAGCTACTTAAATTTTCTATCCACCTCCTCTAACCCCTAAACCTAGCCCTCACGGACAACTCTTGGCATTTTTAATACAATAAACATCATTTAGTATGTTTTCTAAGCCATTTGGTTTATGAGGGCACAGGAACTGTCCTTGTAAAGCAATGTTATACAAATATCATTATACACAATTGTGTCCTTGTAAACCACGTATGCTAGCAGACACATGCACACATACCGTGGTTATGTTTAAAAAACAAATATATATTTTTTAAATCTTGTAATTTTTTTTTTTTATACTTTTAACATTCTACCTTTATCATTGTGCCTCTGTTCATATTTGATTCGATCACTCCTGCAATGTGGCAGTTCAAATGAACTCTTGGTTTGGTCAATTAACACCCTGCCATGCAGACTCATCATCAGCTTTATAACTCACACCACTTATGAATTCCTTCTGCTCTCTTCTGGTTCTGCAGCCCCTACAGAGCTTACCACTCGTCCCTGGAGGACCAGAGAGAGAGAGAGAGAGGCTTTGAAATGTGCTTCTCTTAATGCATTTCACTCTTTATTGTGGGAAGGACAGAGTGAAAACAGAAAAATGAAGAAGCAGGAAAATAGACAAGTGACAAAACGCGGCAACAGAGCTAAAGAGAGATGTTTTAATGACTTTGACCCTGTCAGACTTTTCCCTGAAAACATCTAAAAGTTTACACGCACCTTTTGTGACCCTGTAATGACAGAAAGATGGAAAAATATGCTCTTAGAAACATTATTTTTAGATTGTTAGTGAAATGTTTTAAAACACTACAGAATTTTAAAATGTTTGAATACTGTTCTTATAACAAAGCAA
>JAZGTI010009743.1:0-18462 GCA_036877585.1 Botia kubotai
CGGTTGGTGTTTGTACTAGTTCTGTCTTTTGTATTAAATATCCTTTATCGTTAAGTTCCGTGTTCCTCGTCTCCATTTTGGTCACAAACACAACCATTTAGCCCAGCCCCTTACCGTAACAGAATAACCCACCAAAATAGACAACAGCACAGCAGTGTTTTTTGTGTTTTTTGCCTTTTTTGGTGTTTTTGCTTTGGTGTGTTCGCGTTTTTTGGTGCTTTTTGTATTTTTTGTGTTTTTGGGTGTTTTCGCATTTTTTTCGTGCCTTTTGTGCCTTATCGGACTTTGCTTTGCTTTGTTTTTTTCCTTTTGGCCTACCCGGTTGTGGATTATGGCATCTTGGTCGCGCCAAAATGGAGGCTCTATGGAGGCCTATGTAGAGAGATTTCTGGAAGAAGTCTATGATCTGCCTGGGGGAGACCATTATCTAATGACTATCTTTCGTTATGGACTAGACTCCCTGTACCATTATTTAATGCCTGTGCCAGATCTGAGCTGGACTGTAAAGAAGTACATTAATTTGGCCTTACTACTGGCTTCGTCCGATCTCCAGTTGGAGGAGGTGGATGAGGAGTCAGGGTCAACTTTAGACGTAAGTCTTTAGACGGAGCCAGAGCCGAGGCTCGAGCCAGTTTCTACTGTGGAGGAGGTAACTGTCTGTCACTCTCCAGCTAAAGAAGAGCCTGAGCAGATGGAGAGTTCTTCTGACCCGTGGGCCATCCTGGAAGCTGTAGCGGCGGGACTGGCTGATTTAAAGGCGAACCTGGCGGCTACTCCAACCTATCGAGACTGCCCCGGCGATGGCGCTCGCCACACTCGAGACTGCCCCGGCGATGGCGCTCGCCACACTCGAGTCTGCCCTGGCGATGGCGCTCCCACACTCGAGTCTGCCCCGGCGATGGCGCTTGCTAAGCGCGACTCTGCGACGGCGTTCGCTACGCTCGATGCAGCTCCCTGGCAAAGCAAAGCAGCAATCCGCCGCCTCAAGCACAAGTCTGCACCCCTGCGCCTCAAGCACAAGTCTGCACCCCTGCGCCTCAAGCACAAGTCTGCACCCCGGCGCCTCAAGCACAAGTCTGCACCCCGGCGCCTCAAGCACAAGTCTGCGCCCCAAGCTCAAGTCTGCACTTCGGCGCCCCAAGTTCAAGTCTGCACTCCGGCGCCCCAAGCTCAAGTCTGCACTCCGGCGCCCCAAGCTCAAGTCTGCACTCCGGCGCCCCGAGCTCAAGACTGCACTTCGGCGCCTCGACCTCAAGTCTGGTTCCCGATGGCGCTACAAGTCTGGTTCCCGGTGGCGCTACAAGTCTGGTTCCCGGTGGCACTACAAGCTCGAGCTACAAGCCTGTTGGTGGCTCAAGTCTGGTTCCCATTGGCGGCTCAAATCTGGTTCCTGGCCCAACAAGCTCAAGCCACAGGCCCGTTGGCGGTTCAAGTCTGGTCCCTGGCTCCTGAGATCCGGTCCGCCCTGGCTCCTAAGATCCGGTCCGCCCTGGCTCCTGAGATCCGGTCCGCCCTGGCTCCTGAGATTCGGTCCGCCCTGGCTCCTGAGATCCGCTCCGCCATGGCTCCTGAGATCCGCTCCGCCATGGCTCCTGAGATCCCCTCCGCCATGGCTCCTGAGATCCGCTCCGCCCTGGCTCCGCAAGCCCAAGTCTGCTCCGCCCTGGTTCCGCAAGCCCAAGTCTGCTCCGCCCTAGCTCCGCAAGCCCAAGTCTGCTCCGCCCTGGCTCCGCAAGCCCAAGTCTGCTCCGCCCTGGCTCCGCAAGCCCAAGTCTGCTCCGCAAGCCCAAGTCTGCTCCGCCCTGGCTCCGCAATTACGGCGTGAGGACACGCCTACCGGGAGGGGGGGGGGTTATGTAACGTTGTCCAGCTCCCGCGACTAGCGAGGAGCGCTAAGACTCTTATTTCGATGTTTAGTTTGTGTCACGGGTTAATGATGTCACTGCTTTTTTATGTCACTTCCTGGTTTTGTTTGATTGTTTGCAACTGTGTTTAGTTGATTAGTCTGTGTATTTAAGTTCCTGGTTTTCTCGTGTCGGTTGTGGATTGTTGTATGTTAGTCGGTGGTTTTGTAGTTCTCTCTGTGTTTCTAGTTCCAAGTTATCTCTTGCTTACCTGGTCTTGGATTTATGCTCTTGTTCTTGGATTGCTTTTGGATTACGTTTGGATACTTCTGCCCTGGTTCGTTTGTATGTTTTTTCACCGTGTTTTGTCTTTTGGTTTTCACTGCTGTTTGCATTTGTCGTCGTCCTTTATTTTTACGGTTGGTGTTTGTACTAGTTCTGTCTTTTGTATTAAATATCCTTTATCGTTAAGTTCCGTGTTCCTCGTCTCCATTTTGGTCACAAACACAACCGTTCAGCCCAGCCCCTTACCATAACAGCGTCTTTGTGTCTGTTGTGTCTGTTTGTTTGCAATTTACATTCTCTCAGTAATGATTATCTCATTGCTGTAAAAAAAAATCAGGATGAAAATATAAAATATTTATCCTGAAATAATGTCATAATGTGTCTAATGTGTAATAATAATAATATTAATAATAATAATAATGTTTTTTGCAAAATATTTATTCAATTACTTATATTTATCTTTTGATTTTGGGGTCAAAAAATGACATAGACATGCTGATAACCTCAAAAGTTTTATAAGATTCATTCAGCCAGAAATTGTGTGTGTTTGTGCACATGTGTGTGTGCATGCAGGTGCGAAATGATAGAATACAACCTAAAGTGCACATCCAACTGTGCAGGTGCTGTTTCTATTAATGGAATGGGTGTGTTTAGGTCAGCAGAACCAGTCTGAGATAAAATGTTTGTTTTAGTCCAACTATAATCTCTCTCTGCATCACTCTCTCCAAGAATAACCCCTTTAAAATTTCACCTTCATTTTCTCCTGGAAAACACAGAACAACTGGATGATCTCTGAAAGGTCACGCTAAAGGTTAGCGCTGTCTGTGAAACGGGACCCTATCTATGGACTCTATTTCTATTTAAACACTTCACAGATGGGTGGCTTAAAAAACATGCTACAGATTCTCAGATTTCTCAAGTAGCTCTAATGTAGAATGGGGAGGAAAATGGAATACTAAACCTCTCTGTGAAGGTCATAATCTTAAATGATCTTCAATGAGCTTCAATGAAATAATCTTCTATTCTTCTAGTTTTAGGAACCTCTTATTGCATAGACAGTACATAGTCATGGTTGAAATGTAAAATCTTTAATCTTTGTCTCAAACATCCATCCATCCAGGGAAGACTGGTGTCTTCAGACCTTTCTTGTAGGTACAGAGTCAGCTGTTTAGGCAGGGTTGAGACGAATGCTGTGCCCCTGAGGTGCAGTAAAAGTGAAAGTCCATCTATCTCCTTGGTTTCCTAAATAATCTGTGTTGGATTTCCTCGCAATGCATTTGATTTGACTCCTTTTCATCTCATAGACTCCCAAACAGAAGAGATAAATCATTCTTTCAGCCATCCATTTACTCCATCTGCCCACAATTCCATTCAGTGATTAAACGATTTGCTTAAAGGAGCAGAACAGACTCTGCTGTTAATGATTTTCTGTGGTTCCACTGAGAGATGAATGACTCGCATCCTTCCCGACATGTCAGCCTCGGGAGTCTGGGGAATACAAGGGATTGTTTGCTCTTCTCTGTTCTCATACTTTATCTTTGCTCCAAACTGAATCAACATTCCTAATCATGACACATCATAAGTTATGTGCTAATTGTATCATTTAGCACAGGATTGTCAATACATTGTTGTAGCATATCTCTGTTATTCCCCTGACATTACGCAGCTGGTCGATGGCAGTTGAAGGGGTGATTGCTTTGGTGACCAGCAGAATGTAATTTTAGAGTAAAGTAGAGAAAAGTAAAGTAAAGAAGTAAAGAAAAGTAATGAAATATTGAGCTGGTTGATCATGCAGATCATTTACAGTACAGATCAAGCATGCTTGAGCTGTAACTGATTACCACATCATGGAATCTACTTGGAATAAGTCAGAGAGGAAGCATGTGATCAGATCACGTGTAGCGTTTAATTCTCTTTAAGCTAACACTCAGACACTTTGCTGTTATTTACAGAAATGCAATTTGTGCACCATCTGTTCTGTGGTGTTTGCCACACCATGATACATACTCACATAATGAAATTTATATTAACCGTGTACGTATATGAACATTCATCCTATTCATATTATTTATTTCTCTGTCTGCTTATTTATCTTTTGATATGTAAACATGAGATTCAGAATTCAACAAATGAACAAATCAAAGAGTTACAACACAACTGATTTGTCTGATTTGTCAGATTTGACTGGCAGTTTATGTGCTGTTTTATTGCTTGTTACACTGGAGGCTACAGTACTGACTGCAATATTGAGGTGCTAAAAAGATAAAACACAACACAAAAATAATAAATAAATGAATACAATAATAGTAACAGTAGAATTTGTCTTGGCCTTAAAGCATCACAGTGCAAAAAGAAAAGAAATATAATCTGTAAATAAAAGGAAACAATAAATGCCAAAGTAGTGAGACAAAAATGTTTATCTTATATTGTCTCCCATCTCCAGGAGGTGGAGGTGGACAGTTAGAATATCCATATATCACAGTTTTGTTCAGTCCTTCTGTAACGTTGTTTGTAGGAGAAATCCATGGAAACATGGAGATAATCTCAAAATACACTTTTAATAATCAAAACTCAGGAACTCAGGAGAGCAAAAAAACACAAAACACTATAGCAAACGAGGTCTGACAAAGAACAGAACAAAACTGAATAGTAGTATATAAACAGGGCAACTAAACTGGAAACAGGTGAAAACAATAGCTCCTCCTCCGTTGCCCTAGTTACCTAATGATGAACTAATTAACAAGAACAAGATGACTAAAATAACAAGAACAAATAAAACCAAAAACACAGGAAAAACTGAAACTAAATGTGACACATGAATATAAAAATAAAAGGAGTATAATACTGAAGAACAAAATCTAATGAACTAATCCCACCCTGATCTGATAAGAAATATTTGGTAAATGAATATAGATACTTTCATAACAGTAATGAAAATGTAATAATATTATAATATTTATGGGGTGATGAAATGTCTCAAATGGGATTTGAACTCGGGACATCCACACAAAAGCCTCACCACACAACATGTCAGAGAATGTGTATTGTCCACATTGTACAGTCAGATGACCCAGAATCCCTAGAAACGGCCCTACTGCCACCTGTTCAGTCCACCTTGTGGCTCCATAGTTACCAGCAAAGGCTAGTAAGGTTAGTTGTTCGCTTTTATTACTGGTTGTTTGAGTGTCAGAGTGAAGCTGGCCATGGATTGAGTAGGTTTTATAGTTTCCATTCTGAAGCGTTTGACAGCAGCTAAAATCAACACAAGAAGGTGACTATGTTGCAAAAGCTGAGCCATAAATCCTTCTCTAGTTTCATTATATGTGGTTGACTTGTTTCTCACAAGCTAGCATCAACTCAGTGTCAGTCTTGCTCAAGACAGGGCAGAGAAAAGTTAGATTCATCTCTGCTTGGAAGGCTCTAGAAGGTGGCAGAAAGTTGCTGAAAGTTCTAGAAGGTCAGAGAAGGTCCCTTAACTGTGCTATACTGTAGATGTGTTAGACTCAACTTCTAAACACCTACGCAGATAAACACAAACAACAGGAGATCTTTAAAGCGATTTTTCCATTCCCACTTGCTGCATGATAGTACAAATGGTTGAGTGTTTGCTGACCACAACAGGGAAAATATTACCATTAAACCTTTGCAGGCAGAAAATTCAGCAAATAATGTTTTCTTTATATTCACATTTGTCCAATGACTAATCAAACGTTGTAACTGCTTTTGCTTTTATAAAAGCCAAACGAAGAGGTTGGAGTATTTTTACCCAGAAACCACTTAAAATCTGTAATGTTTCTGTAGACGATTGTGATTGTGTGGTATTAAGTGCTCACTCAGGGGAAAATGGGGGGAGGGTGTAGTTCTATGCTTAATAACAGGTCAGTCATGATGAGAGTGGTGTCGGCTTCCAGTTAAAAAATAAAATTTCAATAATTGTCATGTCAAACAATAACCTGAGGTTATGAAAGGAAACACTCTGTGAAATTAAGTCTGTTTTAAATTATGTGCGATAGTTAAATAAAGTTAAATATGTTAAGATTATGTTTCATGATAACATATGTTAACTTTGTTTCATAGTAAATGCACACTACTATGTCCAGAGGCAGGATCTTTGAAGTTTGAACACAAAGATATCCATTAAATCCAAAATTGATTCATTGACTATGGGCTTAATGGAACTCAGGGGTAAACAAGCGTGCTTTAATTCATGCTCCATTTGAAACAGTTAACTGAGGCATCTGAGGCAAATGAAATCCTCTCAGAAAACGATAATCATCATCATACCTTAGTGTTTTTGCCTTCAAAAATTGCTTGAGAATACCATTTATGTGGTTGCATAGTTTATGTTGGTGCAAAGATATTAATAGCCATTTAAAGCAAGGTTTTTTGAAGGTCATCTGTAATGACTATTTGAAACCCTGATCATACTAGAGGTAATCCACTGTTTGACCTTTATGATTGAAGTCATTTTCAAATGCCGTTCAGGACAATGCTAATTAAATGAAGATGTTTTCTCACCTTTTCATTGAATATTAGGGTTTACATATGCTTTTGTCAGATGCTTTTATCGAAAGTGACTTACAATGTATTCAAGCTGTATATTTTATCAGTACTTGCATTCCCTGGGAATGATGCATATGACCTTGCTAAATACGACATTCCTGTAGCTCATCATTTTGAACCATTAATTCACAGCTGTTACTGTAGTTATCTGGATAATTAATTAAACTGGAATTTACATTTTCTATGGTAATTTGACAAAGTCTGACACAGAATTATTTATCAGCAAAAACAACAACAAAAAATCCCTAGACACACTTGGCTGTACACACCACCATTACAATTTGTTTGTAATGGAATTTTCCTGCCAGTTAACATCGTAACTATGCCATTGACCAAGCAGCCAATTGTTATGGAGGAGGCTCCCGCACCGCTTCCTCCGCGGCGCCAGAGGGAGCCGTCACCCGAATACTGATTCACTTCCGGGCTACACTTCCCATGGACCCACGCACCACTTCCTGTTTGGCACATGGACCTCATTAGTGGGCTATTTAAGCACCCATTTTGTTGTACTCATCGCGATGTCTTGTATTGCCTTTCTGTGTACATTTCAGAGCATTATTTCCCTGTTCACCGGGTTACGTTTGGACTGTTTACTGGATTTACCGATTGTTTGCTGCTTCCCTCGACCCCGCTTTAAATTACGATTTGGATTGCGAACGTCGTTATCGTCAGGGGTTGTGTTTGTATTGTGGTCAGCCGGGGCATCTGAGAGCAACATGCACAGTCCATCCCAAGCCTGAATATAACACGGTGAGTCTAGCCTCAACTACCACTCGTTTCAGTACTGTAATTCAATTACCTGTAACCCTCACATATTCTGGTAATAGCATTCTTACCTCTGCTCTCATTGACTCCGGGGCCGTAGCTAATTTTGTGTCCTTAGAATTAGCCACGAGTAATAACCTTCCCTTAATTGCTTGTTCCTCTTCTTTAGAGGTGGAGGTGCTAGACGGCCGACCGCAGGGATTAGGACGAGTGGAGCAACAAACTGAGAGTGTTCAACTGCGAATAGGTGTGCTCCACTCTGAAAACATCCAATTATATGCCATTTCATCACCCAATCACACTGTAGTTCTGGGCCTGCCCTGGTTGTGACTCCATGAGCCTTTTATATCCTGGAACGAGGGCCAAATCCTTTGCTGGGGTATGAATTGCCATAATCTGTGTTTGCAGAAGGTTAGTCCGCTACCTTTGTCAACCGAGAATGATGGTCTCCTGCCTGAATCAAATAGTAATGTTCCTCCCGAGTACTATGGCCTAGCTATCGTGTTTAGCAAAACCAAGGCCATCGTTCCACAGATTGTGCAATTGATCTCAAACCCGCCACATTACCTCCCAAGGGGTGAATATTTCCGTTATCACAGCCTGAATCCGCAGCCATGCGCCAATACATCGAGGAAGAACTTGCGAAGGGCTTCATACGTCCATCTAACTCACCTATATCGGCAGGGTTCTTCTTCGTAAAGAAGAAGAATGGTGGTTTAAGTGGTCGATGGTGGTCGATTATCATAATTGAAATGATGTCACTATTAAATTTCATTACCCGCTCCCACTCATCCCCGTCGCCCTAGAACAGCTTTGCAATGCGAGATATTTCACCAAACTCGATCTCAGATGTTCGTTACCAAAGCCTTCAGAGGTCGAGTACTCACTCAGGTTCATGAAAACCCCAGCTCGGGTCATCCTGGAATCACTGCTACTATCCACCTCATTGAAAATCGCTATTGGTGGCCTACGATAGCTGGAGACACAATTAAGTATATCCAGAACTGTTCGGTCTGTCAAACTTCCAAGAACCCAAGGCAGCTACCAGCCTGGCTCTTACAACCACTACCCACACCTCAACGGCCCTGGTCCCATATAGCAGTAGACTTCATAACAGATTTGCCTAACTCACAGGGGAATACCACAATTCTCACCATAGTGTACTGGTTTTCCAAAGCATGCCGGTTGATACCACTTCCTAAGTTACCTTCCGTCTTCGAAACTGCTGAACTCTTGTGCAACTATGTATTCAGATTCTATGGTTTACCAGACGATATAGTCTTGGACCGGGGCCCTCAATTTACCTCTCGGGTGTGGTCATCCTTTTTTAAGAGCCTAGGGGTGAACATTAGTCTTACATCAGGTTATCACCCCCAATCTAACGGCCAGACCGAATGTCTCAACCAAGAGATAATTAGGTTCCTCCGATCATACTGACACCAAAGACAATCTGACAGGAGCAAGGTTTTAATGTGGGCAGAATACGCTCAGAATTCCCTAATCAAGCCAGCCACCGGATTGACTCCGTTCAAGTGTGTACTGGGGTTCCAACCACCTCTTTTTCCATGGTCGGGGGAACCTACAGATCTACCCGCTGTCACAGACTAGTTACGGCGCAGCGAGGAGGTCTGGGAGATAGCTCATACGCGAGGAGGCCTATTGGGTGAACCAACTCCTAGATTCCCGACGCCGGGGAGGGAGAATCCAATACCTTGTCGACTGGGAGGGGTATGGCCCGGGGAGCGTTCATGGGTAAATGTTGGGAATATCCTAGACCCCACTCTCACCGAGGAATTCCATAGAGCACATCCTGAGAGGCTGGCCCCTAGACCAAGAGGTAGACCCCTTGCATCAGGAGTCACTCACAGGGGGGGACTCTGTTACGGAGGAGGCTCCCGCACCACTTCCTCCGCGACACTAAAGGGAGCCGTCACCCGAATACAGATTCACTTCCGGACTACACTTCCCATGGACCCATGCACCACTTCCTGTTTGGCACATGGACCTCATTAGCGGGCTATTTAAGCGCCCATTTTGTTGTACTCATCGCAATGTCTTGTATTGCCTTTCTGCGTACATTTCAGAGCGTTATTTCCCGGTTGATTCACCTGGTTACATTTGGACTGTTTACTGGATTTACCGATTGTTTGCTGCCTGCCCTCGACCCCGCTTTTGATTACGATTTGGATTGTTCGCCGCCTGCCTTGGACTTTGTTTGTGTAACATTTATGATTGTTTGCCGCCTGCCTCAACCCTTGCCTGGATTACTGTTTCTGATTTTGCCTAGTCTACTCTGTGTTTGTTTGCTGGTGATTTATACCCCTTGCCTGTTTGTATTACGATTAAACATGCTGCAGATGGATCCTCATGTTCCAGCATTTTCGTTACACCAATCAGGGGTTTTCTGATCTCCTCATTGTGCATGCTGTGTGTATTCTTTCTGGTCCTCACAGCGCCTGCAATGTGGAGGCCAAGAAACTCAAGACAACAGCCACCAATAAAGGCTAGTTGTATCTGTTATGTATTATATTGGCCTTAATGCAACTTGAGGAAACACCAGCTAATTAAATTTATACATAACCCTGCCCTCATTCATATAAGGCTTAACATGTTACTGTTTCTTTCTTTCCTTTTTATATTCCTTCATTTCCAAGGACACAATCTTGGAACCATTTTCATCTTTTAAATGTGTAGTTTATGTCGGTCAGGCATGCACCTTACCTACAGTAGGTAGCCTCAGACAGAAATTAGTTAATTAGTTATTAGT
This sequence comes from Botia kubotai, assembly GCA_036877585.1. Lineage (NCBI taxonomy): Eukaryota > Metazoa > Chordata > Actinopteri > Cypriniformes > Botiidae > Botia > Botia kubotai. Next base: position 10,225 of record JAZGTI010009743.1, read on the forward strand.
TAAACTAGCACCTAATTATCAGGATACAAAGCAAGTGCTGTCTGTTTTTCAGGTAAATTTAAGTGATGTTTTTGAGTACATTATGCTCTTATTCATTTTTGTTAAATTGGCTGACTGTAAAAAGTTGTTATAATAAAATAGTTTGATATGTTTAATCAAGTCTGTGCTTAGTCTCAAAGCACGAGCATACATATCTGTGATTCTTTTGAACCATTTAACAAACATTTTAATTAAAGCTCTTTAAATACCTTTTGAAATATGTAAATCTACACCAAAACCTTTTAATTTCAAAGAGGTTTATTAAAAATTAGCATTTTAGGGCATTCAGATTTAAGAGATCAACATTCTGCTAAAGATCAGAAGGGGGTCAATTACCTTTTCTTCTGAAGCATGGAAAACCACTGCTCAATAACCTAAACCTTTTCTGTCAGGGTTTGCGGGCGAGATAACCCAAGAGCAGACAGCGATTACACAAACAAAACTTTATTTGAACAAGAACTAAAAACAAGTCAAACACGGGCTTATTGGACCGAACTGAAACAGCCCACCAGAGGGCGACAAAGTAACTTAAACACGTTCAGAATAAACATAAATACAATCAGTAAATAAATACAAACGTAAACAGGTCCAAAGAAATGAATAATGAAAGGTATAAATAAATATAAACGAAGATAACTTAACACCAAGAAGGCACAGACCAATAAAATCAAAGAATAACTGATAAATATAAATAAACAATAATCAAAACTGAGACTACGGACACAACGATAAACAATACCAGACGCGGACTGACACAGACGACCACACCGGACAGGACTAGGAAAAACTCCAAACACAAACACGAGCAGGACACGGACTCTGACTACCTGTCAGACCACCTGTCTTCTAGATATAATAAAAAATTTTTAGATTGAAGCTTTGAATGTCTGTCGTCATATTTTATGGAGTCATTACCCTAAATAAAACAATGTTTTTTGTAATATAGTCCAAACTCAAAGAACATTAAAGAAAACCATGGTTACATTTCCATGGCATATTTTGGCAACCCAGATGAATCCATCCAGCTACAGCCTCAATTAATACATTCGCTACTGATGCAACGATTTTGAAGCGTGGTTTTAAAACTACACCGCCACCACACAGCAGAGTAATGTAGGTAAATTAATACCTAGCTTCATTGTTTGTAATGATGCTGCTGCCCAGACACTGTTGACTGCCCTTGTTTCAAAACCTCTGGAGCCATTCACACACAGACATGTGCCCACAATGTAGGTGTGTGTGACATAAACCATCCATGTGGGAACATTTTGTCCCCACAATGGAAAGAAGACAATAATTTATTTGCACAAGAAGTGTCCTCAAAAACGTTTAAATTGTTATACGCATGTTATACACATGTCAATACACACATTTGTGTCCTCAAAAACCACATAGCCCCCAACACACGCACATTACGAAAGTTAAGTAGCATGTTAGTTAGCAGTTAGTTGGAGGTACACCAGCAGAAGCAATCAGTTCCACAACAAATAATTAATGCATTGGAGCTGAAATACTGACCTGTGCAAAAGCAATTGGCCTATAGTCACTCCATTACAAAACATACATTTAATAGAGTTTTGAACTTGTGTTCAGTCATCTGAGTAAGTGCAGGATAAAGAGAATAACTTTGCAATAAAACTGCAGTAAAATTTCTCTTATATATTTTTTCTTAACAAAGCAGAAAAAAACTGAATACCCAAGCCTTAAAAACGGTTCTCCAGTTGTTCCTACACAGTTGTCTCTGAATTAATAATTTATCACATGTATTGGCATTATTGTGTCCATTGGAAAGGCAGAGCTTGAGCACCAAATTTAGTTTATCTCTGATCTTTTTGCTCAGCAGATAAAGACACTATTTGCTTTAGTCTGACTAGTCTGACTTAAGAGTTGATAACTGCATGTTATATGCTTATCTTTAGGGTGGATTCAAGCTTGTTCAACAGTCTTTAACAGTTGTTAGCCTCCCACACATGATGTGATTGTGGCATTTTTAGATAACTGAGTGTGTCTGGTGGTCTGACAGTAATTCTCTGTGTAACATTAGTCAGTGAAGATGAACATGTTTATTAGGAACAGTTATATTGTGTAAGGCATTATGTTATCTAATCCTTACATTATCTTACATTAATCCTTCTATTGTCCATAACCTCATTTAGTGATGTGTAAGAAGCACTTATTTTTGTGAGATTTTGATGTACTATAGTTATATCTTTGTCTCAAGATTGAAAGCACAAATATAGCTCAAAATCATTATTGACTTTCTTAATGCACTTTCGTGATTTTACCAAAGAAATAAAAACATCTTAGGTGACATCACCTGCTGGGATGGGTTTCGGTCAGTGATAACCAATAGCCAAATAGCTATTAAGTAATTGTGTTACAGTGCTAAAATCATGTCCATAGTTAACACTAATATTAATATAATAAAGGTTATGGAAAGGTTAGTAAAACAATAAATTAAAAATACATAAATTAATAAAAAATAATTGTAACCAAGGGGATATGCCAAATGCAAATGTATAAGTATGATGACGCTCTCAAGGGTAAACTTGACCTTCAGCCTTAATATCCCTCTTCAAACATCTTTCAAAATGATTGCTGGTTTATGTTTATGTCCTTGTCACTTGGATTCTGGTTTGGAACGCCCACTATTTGCTACCCGATCAATTTCCAAAGTATAAATTCATACCCTAAATTGATTTCTTGTTGAGTTTCAGATTTCTCCAGGCAATTTGTCAAATTATATGGAAGAAAAATGGGCTGTGATACCATTTCATGTTCACTTCAACCTTTGTCAAATTTAAATCCATTAACTCTCCAGTCAGGCTGTAATATACAGGACACAAGTCTTAATAACTGATTATGATCTGCTGTCGTGTATGTACACCAGTTCAATTCAATGTTTACAATGTTTACAATGTTACATTGCTTCAAAGCAACTGTACATAAAAAAGAATAGCAGTAAAACACAAAGCAAATGTCTGACATGTTAATGGTATTATTGCAAATAATATGTGTGGGATAAGACTAATACTATAGTAGGCCTATAGTATATTTACGAACAGAGAGTTGACTGAACCAATAAAGACACATAACCAGTGATCAAAGGATGCAGAGAGAGATTAATTATTTACATATTTGTTAAGATGGCTAACGAGGAGAGAACCCATACGCAGACAGCTTACAAAGAAACAAGACTTTATTAAGCAAAACTCCCTTGAGGGGGACAAATCAACAAACTAAACTAAAAACTACAACAAAACACAAACACAGAAAACAGGAAACATTTAACATTCAACAACCGGCACAAGACAGCAAACACAAGGGCATTAAATAGGGAAGGAACTAAGGTGGGTAATAAGGGAAGGCAGATGAAAGGAATTAACTGAAAATGGGATTAACGAGAAAACAAGGGGGTGGGGGCGGAGAGCACATGACCAGTGTAAACAACCAAAGGCCATGTGCTTCCACAGACGACAAAGACCCAGAGCATGAGTCCAGATCCTGACTACAAGAAACAAGAACAAAGACAAGAATTGAGTCAGGACCTAGACACCATGCTCTGACATAAAACACAGGGAATGTCAGGATCCTGGCAAGGGAACTAGGAAAACCCAGGACAAGAATCCAGGACCCTGACAATATTGAATATGTTATCCTTTATGTGGGGTGGGAGATGCTTTAATTTGTATAGATCTATCTTGAGGCTGAAAGAAAATTAATGTTTGTAAATATCCATGTCATTTCCCAGACCTCCATCAACACCTCATGTCCCCTTAGAGATTTATTACCAGCTTGCTGTGTCAGAGACAGATTAAGTAACATTAATGTCAATCTGAGACCAATTACCTAAGAGGCTGAGAGTGAGAATGCATGTATGATCATCATTGCTGGATTACAGCGGCATTAATATTCAAGGAAGAATAAAGGAAAGACATACTGTATGGGGAGTAACATAAATGCATAATATTGTCAGGGTCAGACAAGGATGAACCCAATCGCAGATAGCGATTAAGCAAAAACCTATTTTATCAATAAATAACAGAAGCAAACCCTCGCAAAGTAAAAAATGAGAGAAAACAAAAAAAGAAAAAAAAGAAAACAAAAAAAGAAAAGTAAACAATAATAAAGGTTACAACAAAGGTTGTAACCTTTGTTCTCATAGGGTGAGAACAAAGGTTACAAAAACGACTTAATTTAGAAACATAGACTAGGACTTAAACGAGGCGAACAGCGATCAACGGACACAACGACAGTTAACGATTACACAAACAGACACATCAAAACCGCGACAAAAACGAGAGCATTAAATATGACAGAGAACAATGACAAACAGGTGTGCGAAATCAAACTGAACGAGGAGACACGGGGGCGAGGTCATTACGTGAGACCGGAGAGCACATGGCAGATGTAAACAAAGCAAACACCATGTGCTTCCACAAAGAACGCACATTTTATATATAAAATATGTAATATACAAATATAAAATATATACAAATAAACAAAAATATATAATTTCATGAAAATGACTTTTTGCATTACACTGATGAGAATTGGAAGCATGTGGTTAAAGTGGGTTTAATTTTAATTATGCAAATTTATTATTTTCTTTTAATTTTATTGTAAAGACCTCGTTTTCATGAGAGTCACTGATACAAACCTTTTGCCCTCAATACAATGAAAGAAAAGCCAAAGGGAATGCTTGGAAGTTATTAAAAGCCAAAGGCATCACTCGAGAGAACAATTGAAAACCTTCCCTGTAAATGGTTTTAGCAGACTGAGAGTTTCATAAGTAAGAGTTATGAGAAAGAAAGCAACGTGTACATAAAGGAAAGCGTGTCAAAGCCTGTTGTGTGGTCAGTGCAGAATCTCCATAGAGTTCTTTCTTTGTCCTGGTTTTAGTTAAATCCTTGTTCAAGGATTCACCGTGAATGATGACAGATTTAGTCCATCATACCTGTTCAACGGCTGCATCAGTATCTGTACACCAGAGAGTCCCTGGTGCTCCCCTCTCACTCCTCTTTCGCCATCCTCCCTTTCACTCTGAATCTCCAAGGTCTGGCTCTGTTCACATCAAATCAGCTCACACTCTATCCGCCACGTCTTCTCATGCTTTAAACACTCTCCAAGGACACTCCATGCACATTATATAAACACTTTATATAAGCGGAAATACAAGGGCCTGGTTGTTACATGGGGAAGTCACAAGGGTTATATCTCAAAATCTGTGAAGTTTTGAATCATATTGCATAAATGTGTTTTCTCTGGCAGTGGTATGTTGGTTACAAATACCTACTGTAGTTTCAAATGCTCTTAAATTAGAATCTTTTCTCTGAATTCTACCTTTCCAAACTCTATTCCTATTATTGTTACAACAATTTTGTTGTTGTTGGGTAAACCATGTATAACAAAACTATATATGTACAACTGTATAGAATATTTACAACTCTACAATATTAGGTTGTTTTAAAGGCAGGGTAGACGATTTTTACAGAATTTTTTTATGCTGGTTGAAAATCTCTTTCAAAGAAAAAAGCAAACAAAAATTGGATATCCTACTTGCCCGTCAAGCTATGTATTTGCTAGACTTTGCTAATACACCACGTTCATGCGCTTTTGATGAGGTGTGGCTTTAAATATTACAAATGTATGTGATCAATGGTTTGTAACATTGATATTTTATATTGGCATTGATATTGAAATTGTATATAATGGCATTTTTATTTTGACAATGTGTACTTATAAATGATGATAGTGTATAAAATAAACTGTATCTTTTAGAACAATTTTGAATATTTTTTTTGTATAACCACAACTTGAAGGTACATGCCTATATTGACTTTCAAACATTAATCTTCCCTGAGAAATATTGACTTTAGTCTCTCATATACTGTTAGGAGGAGGCTCCCGCACGCCACCAGAGGAAACCATCGCCAGAGTACTGAACCAATTCGGACAACAACTCCCATGTGCCCATGTACCTTGCTGATTACTTCCTGTTTGGCACCTGTTTATTGTTAACGGGACTATTTAAATCCCAGATTGGAGACTGGGCTGTGACTGGATCATTGATGGAAGGAAGTAGCGTAGAAACCGGAAGTGATCCGGAGATGGAAGATGAAATGAGTGGCAGGGAAGGTAGGGATGAAAGACATCTGATGTGGTCGAAAGTAGAAAAACGGAAAAGGAAGAAAAGTTGGAGCCAGATATCGGGAACGGATAGCGAAAGGGAACAGCGATCTACAAGAGTTAGGAAAGAAGAGTACAAGGTAATGCTGAAGTTTGTGTCTGAGAGCATTGGCATTATTAATCCACTGAAGATTACCAAAGCTATCATGGAATCGATTGGGAAGATTGAAAGTGCGAAAAATTTGAGAGACGGCAAATTACTTATAATTTGTAAAGATTACGGTCAACAAAAGGCAGCGATTGGGTTGAAAACACTCCTTGGTCAGAAGGTTTCGTGTACAGTTGTAGAAAGAAAGAAGTGGGTCAGGGGGGTAATTTCTGGAGTTCCGACTGACATTTCAGAGGAAAAAATTAAAAAAGGTGTCAATGGAGCAGCGGTCAAAGAAGTGAGACGGTTGAAATATGTAAGGGACAAAGAAAGGGTTGATAGTTTGTCTGTTATGCTGCACTTTGAAGAAGAAAAATTGCCTGAAAGAGTGTACATTGGGTTCCTAAGCTATGTTGTTAGACCATATGTGCCTCCACCAATGAGGTGTTATAAGTGTCAGAAGTATGGTCATATTGCAGCTGTATGTAGAGGGAAACAGACATGTGCCAGATGTGGAGGCAATCACGAGTATGGTAAATGTGGAAAAGACGTAAAACCAAAGTGCAGTAACTGTGGTGAGGAGCACAGTGCAGGTTATGGAGGATGCCAATATAGGAAAGAAGCCGTGAAAGTACAGAATTTGAAGGTGCAAGAAGGTTTGACATATGCAGAGGCTCTTAAAAAAGTTCAAAAGGAAAAACCAAAAGTTAACAATATAATGGAAATTGGTAGAATCGATAAAGAAATTGAACCAAGTAGAGACAAAATGAAGGGAAAACTCATGGAGGTAGACAAGATTAATTTTGTTTCTTTTTTAGCTGAAGTAGTGAACTGCTCAGCACAAACAGAGAGTAGAACAGAGAGAATTAAAATTATAATTAGGGCAGCAGAAAAATTTTTGGATGTTGAGGGGGTAACAGTAGAGCAGATAAACATAAAACTACAGAGGCAAATGACAGAATCTCAAGGTCAATGTGGTGGAACATAATAATGTTCTTGATTCTGCAATGGAATGCAAGGAGCTTAGTTGCGAACGGGCAAGAGTTCAAAAAATTTATTGCAGATCAGAAAGAAAAACCACATGTAATTTGTATACAGGAAACATGGCTCAAGCCTCATTTGAATTTTAAGCTACAGGGATATAATGTTGTGAGAAGGGATAGAAACTCAGGAGTAGGAGGAGGAGTGGCTATATTTGTAATGGAAGGAATAGAGTTTAATATTGGTAAAGGTAATAAGGAATTTGAAGTAGTAGAAGTAGAGGTGTGGGCTGAGGGTCACTGTATAAGAATAATTAATTATTATAACCCATGTGAGAAGTTAAGTAGAGACATATTAGAGAAAATTAGAGGGTCAAATTGCAATAGGTTAATTTGGTGTGGAGATTTTAATGCACACAATACATTATGGGGAAGTAAAAGAACAGATTTTAATGGAAATGTTATTGAAGATATGTTAGATGAGAGTGAATTAGTATGTGTGAATGATGGAAGGGCAACAAGAGTTGATTTATCAAAAGGAAAGTATTCTGCATTAGACTTAACAATTGTTTCTGGAAATATGGCAGGAAAGTGTGTTTGGGATATACAGGATCAGATTCTAATAGGTAGTGATCATTATCCAGTTAGTTGTAAAATAGGAGTTAATATAACTATAAATGCTGAGGAAAGACTGCCTAGATGGAAATTTAAGTCAGCTAATTGGGATAAATATAAAGAACTTAGTGAAGCTAGATTGGTAGAAATAGGTGGATCAGTAGAGGATGTTAAAGAATTAAATAAATCAATTAGTGAAAGTCTTTGTTGGGCAGCAGAGGAAGCAATAGGTAAAGGTAAGATAAGTAATAGGAAGAAAGCAGTCCCTTGGTGGACTGATGAATGTAATAGAGCAATATCAATTCGAAATAAAGCACTGAAGAAAGT
>JAZGTI010009744.1:0-18462 GCA_036877585.1 Botia kubotai
TCAACTGATGTGTACTTACTCATCTGTGATCTTACATACCTCCACACCCTCGGAGAAGATAAAGAAGGCAGTGAAGATGAGGAAAAGACCGTTCACGAAGCCCGCGAGAACTTCTGCTCTGACATACCTACACAACACACACGTAACCACAATAACGCAACCGAACACGTGTCACTTCCTGTCACAGCCCCTCAAGCAGAAGCGGACACATCCTTCACAGAGCATGCGTGTCACATAAGTGTAAACTCAGTTAGATGGAAGTACGCGTAATGTTCTGGTTCTGTACCCGTAAGAGAAGGCGTCGTTGGACCTCCACCGCGAGATGACTGATGCTGCAAGACCCGCCAGCAGAGCGGTGCAGTCGAAGAACATATGAAAGGAATCCGATATCAGACCTAAACTGCGGATCAAACCAAGAAGAGCGACAGCGTTGAATTATCAAGAAACTGGAGGAAAATAACCCCCGCCCCCCCTTATTATGGTGGGAGTCACAGACATACTGTATTTAAAAAAAACAAGCTATACAAAAAGGCAAAATAAAACTGTATTTTAAGTCCTAACCATCTGTTACAAAAGACATTGTAGGAAACATTTCTGTAAAAACGTTTTTTTGATCATATTCGTATGCTTTTTGATCCATATGTTATATCTACAACGTAAATGCATTTACATAACAATATTTCTAGTATAAATATAGTTAAAAAGTACATATGACTACAATGTTTACCAGTATAAAACTTTCATAACGTCAAGTCAAATTATTGGGCTAATTTATATCATCACAGCTAGCTATGTGTCATAATACTTAATAATACATCAGACGTTTTTCTGGGCAAACAAATTCTAACTAATTCCAGTTAACGTCATCGGGGACTTTCCCATATATGGAATTTAATGGCTTTGTCTCAAAACCGAGTAAGCCGCCTACATAGCACTTCTGGGAATCTGGCAAGGTTCGACCGTTCCAACCTGCCCATGGTGCCAACAGCTTAAATCTCTGTCTGAACTCTAACCCATCAATCTAACGTCAAGCATACCAGACAAGCATACCCGAGCGTTCATAAAACGGGACCGAAAGCGCTCCCTCGAGTGAGGAAGTCTAGGCCCAAAACAAAAGCACACTAGCTCGTCCCACTTTAGATATACGTGGCACATCGTTGTGTTTGGCCCCCTACTGTTACCTGTTACTCCAGATGCCGTATGACAGCTCAACGAAGGCGAAGGACAGATTTAGACACAGGAAGAAAAACAGATTGCGAGAGGTCTTATCTGCGAGAATGGACCTAAGAAAAGAAATACAAACACAGAGTCATTTCAGACCGATTCATTTGAAAAGCGACCAGACGGGCTTTAGAAACACACACAGCCGAACCATTGAAACAAAACGTTCGGGATCAATGACACGGGGTCCGAGATGACCCTTAACACGCGCATGATGACGTCAAATAAACTAACACGTATAATAAAACACAATGACGGATATTGATCTCTGATATCCAACGTGTACTTCGCTCTGCTAACGACACTGTAATTGAAATGTACACAAAACCGCTTCTGCTTCATAACAGCTTACGTGTAACATTATATTCCCCAATTATTGCATTCAAAAAACGAAAGAATATCAAACGTGCGTTTTGAAAGCACGAATTAAAATGTCCATTAACACCTCTCGCGAGCTAGCTAGCATGCTAGCCGCGCTAAACCGCCAGCTGTGGAAGTCCGTGATTGATCAGCGATTAAACACTCGTTACCTGAACCAGCTCGATAATTTAACGAACAGGTTGAACTTGGCAGGCTTGTACTCGTCATCTTTGATGGATAACGGGAGCATTTTTTTAGCAGAGCGTCTCCGGTATCCGCTGACCGCCGCGGATGCACGAGCGAGCGTCACGACGCAGGACGGGAGCGAGAAGTGCTCGCGCTGACGTCGCGCGCGTCAGATGAGTGTCACGCGAGCTCAGACACAAATGTGTATTGTTTATAATTGTAAACGGAAGTGATTTAAGTTCGTTTATTCATTTATTAGGCGGATTCGTATTATTTTACATTTATTCATTCGTGACTTTTTCATACACGAGTAGCTTTTTTAAATTCATTCATTCATTCATACATTCATACATTCATAACGTTAGCAATTGTCTCACTTTATTATTGTATGATGTTTTATGAATTATAATTGTCATGTTATAATACGAGCATATTATGAATATGTTCATGTTACGTATAGCCACAATTTACGCCTGTTTAACTATTAAACAATTAAATAAACTGGTGTGGTGTGCCGGTGAGGTTAATAACTTTATTAAAAATCATTTCAATGTTTGTCATTATTTAAGAACGCATACGAAAAAGATCAAAGACAGACACGTTTACAAACATGGTATGCTAAATACATAGATCTTTTGTTATTTTGCTAATATTCAGTGTAATTCTGGTTATATATGTTTATAATACATTCTAATGTGATATTCAAACAGTCATAGTAATTTTCTAACTGGTTGAATTGTGTTGGACCAGTATGTGAACTGTACTGCGGTATTTGTCGATACAGTTTATGACGCTAGGTGTCACTCTTTTATCAGGTTCTGTAATTTACTGCTAATTTACCGCTTTAATGGCAACAAAGATCATTTCTCCTTATTGGGTTTATAACAAAGATAGTTTTCTGCGTATGACAGAATAAAACTTTGTCTTTAATACGTTTGTTGTGGAAATACGATATCTAAATTAAAATAAAAATATGTACATCTCAACGTGTTTATCATTTCAACATGTTCATACAGTCCAATTGTTTTGTTGTTTAAAGAACATTTTGTCGAATAAAACATGTGATAAATAACCACAAGAAAACGGAATCATATCTCTATTATCGGTTTAAAGTTACAAATTGTCTAAAATCACAAAGCCGTTCTGTTCAACTCAAAACTCTGATAATTCTGTAACAACATGACACAGTAACTTAGTATACAAAATAACATGCAAGAAAAGTATATTTTCAAGGCCACGGTGAACCAGCAAACCAGTTGGCACAAGAGGGACTCGGCACAAATCTCAACAGCCAAAGACCCACAAAACCCAAATGCTGAAGCGTGCAAGACCTGCATTTCAAATACTTCAGACAACACTTCAGTGCTTGCAGAACACAAGAAAGAAAAGGGTGTTCCCATGGTAACTGTTTCAGCAGACGGAATGGAAGCCCAGCTTGTGTGAAGCCCAGCCATTCACAATGTGTTTTCTTTAATACAGAGAAATGTGAAATGACACTGCAGTTATGTAACGCTAATCATATCTGTTTTACTTGTTGGGCTAACTTCTGAATCGCCACGGTTAGCTCTATTAATTCTCGTGCGGATGAAATGAAAAGAACTGAAACCTTTCTTTAATGGTTTAACGAGGTTGTTTAACAAGATTTTGTTCTGCTTCAAAAGATCAACATTTAATGTGGAATAAGAGTTTATCACTGATGTGTGTGTGTGTGGGGGGGGTATATGTATGGGGAAGGCTTCAGTTTCATTCTCAAAGACATTAGAAATCTCATTCATTAACTCATTAATATGTATAAGGAGCTGGCGGGAGGTCTTTGTAAGTCCAGAAATATAAAAACTTGTGTTTTGTTCTGATCGATTAGAAAACACACACACTGCAGCGTGAGAAATAGCACGGTAAACCGTCTAACCAAAGGTTAAAGTTCAGTTTATAACAAACCTGTGCAATATCTCCTAAAACAAACAACTGGTTTCAGAAATGTACAAAACAAGCTCTTTCCAGAAGTAATATGTGCTTTCTCTGGTTCTGAATTTGCAACGTGTTGGCATGTGGGACTCATGTGTGGGATGTGTTTTCACAGTTTGAAACTTACAAAGAAACATGACACGAGAGCTTTGTGGTCTGACCGTCAAAACCAAGCGACGCCAAGAGGAGCTATCTCAGCTTGCCATCACTTGTTTCTCTAAGTGAAACGAATACAAGCGAAGAACAATAAGCAAATATAACAGGCCAGACGTGCCTTTAAAGAAATACGCATGAGCAAATAGCCTAGAATTTACATCCAGCGCTAATCGTGCTAACCACAACAGACTCTGTTTAGCTTCATTAACTGTAGATTAAACAAGACCAAGGTACAAGTGTTTGTTCTGGCTGGCTTCTATCTCAGATACAAAGCGAGAGAGAGAGAGAGAGAGAGAGAGAGAGAGAAGCCAGTGAAGTGCTGATCACACTGAGTTTCATTATTTCTGAAAACACTTTGTAGGGGGGGATCTGTTTTCCATAACATTCCATTCCAGAGGGAAGCGTTGAAGCCAGTTGGATTTCTTGCCTGTTACTGTTGCCTGTTTAGCGACCTGTTTAACAATCTATAAAGTTCTTAAACTTACTTTGGAGTTTATCTGGCTGCATGTCATGCAGGAATAACTGGCTAAATCTTGTAACGTCTCTCATTTATATTATTCACAAAACGTGACTTTAAACCAATCTCCAAACAGCGATTTTAGCTAGTTCCAAAATCTGATTACGCGTCAGATCGCTTAGAAAAACAACAGCCCCGTGATTATGAGTAAAACAACACAAACATGTTAGGACAAGGCCGTCAATAAAAGCCAGGGGGGACAACATTTTCCTGGTGGGCCTCCCTTTCAGTGCGTATGATAAGTAGACTCCACCAGATGTCTTAAGATCTAGGCAGCGCTCCCCTTATCACAGGGCCTAGGAAAATGTCCACCCCCCCCCAGCCTCCAACAATGGCCCTGATTTACGTAATCTAATGTTTATTCACAATCTGGCTGTAACATGAATAAAAATATTGTTTTAGGAAGAAAAGAGCGGCAAAATCATTTTTCCTGACAAGCACTTTCGGGGGTCCCCGCGTAACAGTGACAGAACAATTAAAACACAGTTCGTAAGGTTGGCAAGATTTTCACTTTGTCAGCAACGTGAGCCTCATGCTAAATGTCTTAACTGTCTTGAAGTATGCAGTACGCATAGGGAGGTCACGCAGTCACACTAAGGGTCAGAGCGTGTTCCGGAACTCATGCTAATGGAGTATGCAAACCACCTTCCTGTGGAACACGAGTTATGTTACATATAACGGCATGCCACCAGAATTATAATACGTGGAACCTCAAATTTCTGCTGATTTGTAAAGAGGAACCGGAAGATATTTGACGGTTATATAATCGACAGTTTTCTTGGTATTCGAATCAGGACTGGGGAACAGATAATCAAGGGTACTCAAGGTCATTTTGAATTAAAATAGCACTCATGCTTAAAGGCATGCATGCTTATCTATGTAGGCCAAGGTATGCACAAGTATAATATTACATGCACTCGGTTCTACACTGTGCAATATAATGTTAGCTATTTCTATATGGTCTGTTTTGTTAGTTATAGTCATGACTGTTTATCTGTATATGTGTGTGTGTATATAGAATGATAACTACCTATGCAGCACCCAAAGAGTTATGCACTGTACACCAGGAGAGTTATGCAGCCCTTTTGTCTAACGTGTAAAGCAGTGTATTATGAAGTTTATCTAACGTTATGAAGTTAGAAGTTTATCTAACGTTAAGTAAGGAACAAAACTGCACCTTAGCCTAAAGCTGCAGTTCGTAACTTTTGCCTCTGTTTAAAAAATGCAGGTTAATCAAAAACAAGTTATTGATTTTCGTTTTAAGAGACAGGTATTGTAATATTCGTTCAATGAAAATATGAAAATATTTGTATTTATTCATTATTGTCACTCTCTGGATGTTTTTCTGCATGCATCGACCGTTTGGCTCAAAGGTTCGCGTGTGCACGTGTGAATGGACATAATACTTACGATGTACAAACAAGTAAGGGAAACAATAAAAAAAAACACATCTTTTGGAAAACAAAGCAGCGTGGACGTTGTTAAAAGCTGCTGATGGTCTGTATCGCCAGTGACTGCACGAGAACATTGAGACCCTGGGTCACACTCCATCTGCTGAACTGCGGGCTCTCCTCCATAAATATTGTGTTTTCTCCAAACGACCATTTAACGAGACGGAGGCAGTTTGAGAGCCTTCACTCCGGAGATGCTCCGCGTCCACATGAGCGCCAGGAAATGCCGCTGTCCGTAAGCTATTAAAAGAAGGCAAGACTCATCACAAATCATTGTTGCTCTCGGTTTCACTGGAGAGTTGCATAAGAGGGTATTTTGGAGGCTCTGAGGTTACGACGCGTCACATTCTTGTACAACTTGTTCCCAAAAAGCTTTTAAAATAATAGATTATTTACGAGCTGCAAAATCTTTGAATATTTCTCGCCATGTTTATTCCTGCAATAGTTCATTGCCCTCAGCTAACCACCAAAATGGCAAAATATACTGTAACTACCAATGCAGGCTTTGGTCTGAATGGGCTTTAGCGGTTGCTAAGGTGCTTTGGAGCGGTTGCTAGGGTGTTCCAGGTGATTGTAGAAAAGCAAGAAATGAAACACATCTCTGGACTTTGAGAATAACCCAAGGATATTCATAAAAGGTGGCTGATATACAGACAAGAGGCAGCCGGGCATGTAGAATATATAAACTAAGCAGTCTTCTAAAAACAGTCAGAAGAGGACACAGGGATGAGATGGTCTCAGTAATTTTCCTGTTACAATGATAGCAGGTTAGCAAACACACCATTACCACATAATCGTCACTTTCGAGTACAGAGTTGTGCGTCTGTCGAACGTTTTAACACAACGAAAACAGTTATCAAACAATTTAACCTTTGACCCTTTAAAGCGCAAACGGAAGATTATCAGTTCAGTCGTTTCCTCGCATCTCTGTTTTTGTAACCTAGCAAGACCCGTCGGCGGAACTCGTTGTTTCGCCCTGAACTGACTCGTGCAATTACGTGTGAGTCATTTCTAGGGTCAAAATATCCTCAAAATTTGGAAATGTGCTCTCTGCCAAATTTTGACTGCCATAATTTGAGTTCCCCCTATATGGCTGGGGTGGGGTTCATGAATAGGAACCAATCAGGTAGCAGTCTGTCTAGCAGATCAGCCAATCAGAGACAGGGCAGTCAAATTTGGCAGGCAGCCAATATAGTTAGCGACCATCTAGAACAAAACAGCAACCTCATAGCAACACGATATCAAGCCCTAGCAACAAGTCAACCTCGTACTAACAACCTGTTGTGGCCGTGAGGTTTGCGTGGATCTTGATTCTGTCATTACCAAGTTAAATGATTTTTTACTGCTAGCTTTTCAAAAAGATCCTCTTTTCTAAATTTAGCACGAAAGGGGGCTTTAAAAAGATACAGATCCCGAAGTGGCCCTCCATCTTTCTGAGAGAACATTGATCTATTCGCACCTCTGCCTTTCTCTTTTCCCAGAGGAAGATGAGAAMACAACACCCCCCCCCCAAAGCRGCCGCTGGATGGTCACCATGGCAACAGCCCGTTAAAGCTGGTAGGGAAAAATCAATATAAGGCACTAAAAAAGGAACGAGAAACTCGATTTTGAGTCGTTTGATCTTAATTGGCGGACAGAAATAAAAGGGAATGAAGGTTTTTCAGGGAAACCAAACACTGGGTTCTGATTGGTTCTAAAAGGACCGAGAAACATGCAAAGTGATTCATTCTGGTTATGGGAATTACCCTCTTCCCATCTTGTATAAATTTGGGAAACAGCTTGTACTGATAACAAAATAGGGTAAACCAAGAACGAAAGCACAAACGGACAGTTTTCAATTGTGTATGTTGCCGTGGTGAAGGAATAACATTGTATGATGCCAACAGGAAAAGTGAAAGTAACATTTTCAAAAGCAAAAGTGACTTTGTTACACCTCCAAGGTTTCGGAAAATTCCCTTGGATTTTCCCATATCATTGTCCAAGATAAAAAAACAGACATCTGCTTGTTTAAACAGACATTTATGAAAGTGAAAACATTCTTCAGCGTTTGAAACAAACTCCTTAAATAAAAAAGTGTGGAGCACTTGTAGAATATTTTAAGTACACAATATCTTCCTCAGCAAACACAGAACGTACAGTAGACATTGACTGTACAGTAAATGAACAACAGTGCTTGGCTTACTCCACACGACAGTGTAATGTTTTTCTGCTAAAACGGGTTATGTAATGAGGCAAAACATTTATGTACTGCAAAATGAGGGTAAAATAAAGACATCAGCTGAAGAGGAAAGATGTTTTTATAATCAGAACAAGTTTCATTACGTTGGTATGAAAGATTATGAAGACAAAAGTCTTTTTAAATGAATGCACAGATGAATCATGCAGAACCAGGAATATGTATTTATGTCTCCTTTAATAAGTGCTGTCACTGTATGTAACACTCTGTACCTTCAACACGGTCAATAACAGAAGATGAAAGTGTCGGTTTTATAATGGTCAGATTTCTTTTCCTAATGGCTAAATGTGACCTGGCAACATGAGTCAGAATGAGCACAACTGGTAAGGCGAAACAGGTAAAAAACATCAATTTTGGTCTAATTTTAGTTTTTTAGCAAAAGTAGCGTCATCATTCCTTGTCTCAATCTACTAAATAACAGAATAACAGTTAAACATCTAAAATTATCTTTGTTTGTACATTTTCTGAGAGTTGTACCTTCCTAAATCTTTCATTTGTTTTTAATAATCCACAAAAATAGCCCCTTTCTGATGCGTCGGACAGATGTCGCTCATCCTTTTTGTGTCCAATTCATGGTGTACATCACCAAATCATACATTTTTAAGGGTTTTTAATGGAGAATGTGAAAATAGCAAGAACCGATTTTTGAAAATTTGCTCATTGTGACTCATTTTGCCAGCACGAGTCACAAATGTTTAAATCTATGATTTTAAACTTGTTGCATGTTCATTTTGTGGAAAACATTGTCCATCCATCACAAAGACTGCTTAAGAGACAGCTGCCACTTCAAGAGAAACTTCACCAGTCCAGCTTCCCTCTTTAGGGGGTGCACACCAAACAAAGGACGCGTTGATTGTCTGTAACTGTGGAGAACGCAGGTTCCGTCGGAACCATCTGAGGTTCCGTCACCTGCAGGGGTGACTGGAAATCTGTTCACCTGTCGTTCCAGTTTCAGGAAGCTTTGACTCTAACAGCAGAGTTCAGCAGGGAGTGTCCAACTCCAAAACAGTTTGTGAAATTCCAAATCAGTTTACACACAGTCTGGATTGCACTTCGTAAGATCGTACGAACCCTTCTTCTTTGTTTCTCTCCAGAGATACACCACAGTACCAAGCAGCGCTGTCGCAGCTCCCAGGCACACAGCGGGGGTTACAAAATCTTGCCAGCTTGGTGGAAACTTGGATCGTTTTTCTGTAACCATACGAAAATGTCAGCAAAAACGCATTACTGACACCTACATATACCTACAACTAAATAAACAATTCCGTTGAACAAAATCAGCAGTTTCACTTACCCATCACATTAATGGTGAAAATCTCTATCTCGTAGCCCAGGTCGTTGGTCACGTTGACCTGGTAAAGACCCGTGTCGTTGGTAGTGAGGTTGATGAGGTTAAAGACGCCATCAGGAGAGTAGATGACCGAATCGCTATCCAGTTTCCTGAGGACCACCGCAGGTGGAGGGAAGCTCACGGAGTTACAACAGATGGTGATATTTTGGCCTTCTTGAACCTCAGATGATGGGAGGACCTCCACCGTCGTGTTCCTGGGTGGTGCTGAGATCAGACAGGCATTATAATGGTTAGTTGCACGTTGCTTTATTTATAACAACGACACAATGGATGAAAAGTATGTGCATTCCATTATGACAGAGAGAGAACAAGGCAAAATGGAGAGCCAGGCACTTATTCCAATTCAAATTGATTTAACTTAACTGTTACTGTTGATTAGTTAACCTCTAAAACACGGATACTGTCACAGAATCAAGCTTGAAGGTGAAGTTGTAGTGTAGCTGTAGTGTAGTTGTAGTATAGCTGTAGTGTAGTTGTTGTGTGGCTGTAGTGTAGTTGTAGTGTAGTTCTAGTATAGCTGTAGTGTAGCTGTTGTGTAGCTGTAGTGTAGCTGTAGTGTAGTTGTTGTGTGGCTGTAGTGTAGTTGTTGTGTATTTGTACTGTAGTTGTAGTGTAGCTGTAGTGTAGTTGTAGTGTAGTTGTAGTGTAGCTGTAGTGTAGATGTAGTGTAGCTGTTGTGTAGCTGTAGTGTAGCTGTAGTGTAGTTGTTGTGTAGTTGTAGTGTAGTTGTAGTGTAGCTGTAGTGTAGTTGTAGTGTAGTTGTAGTGTAGCTGTAGTGTAGTTGTTGTGTAGCTGTAGTGTAGCTGTAGTGTAAATATGAATAACTTACCTTTCACAGTAATTTCAACACTATCTCTGTGGCTTCCATACTGGTTAGAAGCTTCACACACATACAGGCCAGAGTCATCCAGTTCAATGTAGGGGAGGATGACCGATGTCTCAGCCCCATCACTGGCCTTCAGCTCTGTTTCTGTACCACCCATCACCCTGCTCAACACCACACGGCCCGCCGGCACACTGTCAGACAGGCACGAGATGCTCATCGACTCCCCTTCCTTCAGATTCAGCTGTGGACTCACAGTAATTCTGGTTCCTCTGGGGGGATCTGTAACGAAAAACAACACATGAAGAAAATTGAGTCAAACGAACACCATCAAACATTCTACCCAGCTAACAATTTTAGGTCATAAGAACGTTTCCCTAACGTTTCCATCACGTAACCAAACTGTTAAAAATGTTATTTTGAAAGTTCTAGGAATGTTCAACACGTCCAGTTTGTTAAATATTGTCTTACTGTATACAATATAATATATATATAATATAAAAATAATATATATATATATATAATATATTATGTTGATAATGATAAATGTATATAATGTTAAAAATGTTCTACTAATGTTACTGTAAGAACCTTTTTGATAACATTGAGTGAACATTGAGAGAACATTACCCAATGTTCTGAAAATGTTCCCTGCTAGCTGGTTAGTCATAATTGGAAGGAACTAAAAACAGCAGAATATCTGTTAATAAATTACAAAAAATGTCTTACAGTGAAGGGACAATGTGGCTAAAGCTGTCTTTACAGCCTGAGCATCTGGCACACCATGCATCTCCAGAAGAACTTTACAGGTGATGCGTTTGTCCTGGTCTTCTGCTTTCATGCGATAAGACAACACCGAAGTCAGATTCCGCAGCTGACTTGACAACGGCCCAGATTCCGAGTGGAGTTCTCGCTCCCCATCCATCCACAGAACCCGGAAGGAGTGGGCTGGGAAAACATCCCAAACGCTGCAGGTCAAATCTATCATCCGGCCTGCCAGAGATGATCCGGAATGTTCTACGACAGGACTTGTTGGGAACGCTGATAAGGGAAGAAAATGAAGCATCTCTGTGTTTTAAAATATAAATACACACCAACGCTGATAAATGCTTAAGATAAAGAAGGACAGGGATTACAGTAGATATGTGGAGAAACTGTAAACAAACCAACACTCCCTCGCACAGTCAAAGAGTTAATGTCCGCTGAAGGACAGCAGAACATTTCTGAGGAAGTCTTGGTGACCTTTAAAGCCATAATGTTTTCTATCAGACCAGTATTAAATCCTGTCAACATTAACCCGACTAACCTCAGGAGATTAGTCGGGTTCTGGAGTGTGTTGAACTGATGCCTCAATTCCTACATCTAGTCAAAGTGACCTTTTTTGAAAACGTTTCAGAAACCCGGTTGAACCGCTAGCTGTACGACTCATGAACATTTGTTAACTGCCATGTTAAAATCGGACAACTTCTTCTTAACAATAAGCTGAAATAAGTCAGTTTTCAAATGGATGGGTAATAAAATATAAATATTAAATTATATTTTAATGATTATCTTTATTTTTACAATATCATGATATTGGTGGTCAGAAACACCGGCCTTATTTTGTAATTTGCCAGTCAAACTATTAACAAATTAGTAATAAGCACGACAAACTGTAACTGTAACATTTTAATGTTTACTTTCCCTAACTAACTCAAAGCTAAACAAGCCTAATGGATAAAGACCGAAAATACTTACAGAACACATTCATTCTGGTCTGTGTGGACTTCGTAACCGAGCCGCATGTGACCTCACAGATGTAAGTTCCCTCATCTTCTATCTCCAGCGGGTCAAGAAGCAGCTGGGACAGAGAGCCGTTGGTCTGAGTTAGGCCTCGGACCGGCGTGTCCCTGAGGCTCTTCCAGGAGAAGGTGGGCTGAGGGCAGCCTGAAGCCCGACAGGAGAGTTCCAGGCTGGAGTCTATCTCTGCCACCACCTCACCATCTGGTTGAAGCTCCACCTCAAATAAATGAGCTGTGAAGCAGGAGAACATCTCATTTGAATCCTTTATGGTGTCCCAGCGGACAGGGAACGTTCTCAGAATGTTGGTTAACGTTCTCTCAAGGTTAAAAAAACATTCTTGCAGTAAAATGAATCGAACGTCTTTATCATATATCAAAAGAGGTTTTCTATATGTTGTTAGTGGAACGTTTTAAACACATTACAGAGTTAAAAATGTTTAAATAACGTTCCCAGAACTCGTCAATAACGTTAATACAACATCCAAAAAACTGGACGTTTCATAATAATATTTCAAACGTTTCCGTTACTAAAATGGAAACGTTACGGAAACGTTCCTACAATCTCAAACTGTTAGCTGGTGTTACAGTGATGTTTAAGTTTAAGGTTACCTTCAATGGTTAGATTCAGAGCGTCCGTCTGACTTCCAAACTCGTTGAAGGCCTCACACACGTACAGACCAGAGTCAGCCAGCTTCACAGAATCAAGAGTAGCTGATGTTTCGGCCCCAGCGCTGCTCCTCAGCTGCGTTTCTCTGCCGTCCACCATCCTTCTCAGCTCCACGCGCTCCACGGGGGCTCCGTGGGATGTGCAGTAGATGCTTACTGACTCTCCTTCCTTCAGAACTGCTTGTGGACTTGCTTTAATTTCTGTATTCGTTGGAGGTGCTGGCAAAACATAAACCCAATGCGTCATGTGACTTTGATATGGGATTTGATTGGACAAAACTGTGTAGTGCAACATGAGTCAGCAATATTTTGACTCTGGTTTCCCAGAAGAGAAAAAACTGTTATGTACTGTTAAACTGTTCAATTTAAATAAGTAAAAACTTAGTTAGTTATTAGTTCATTTCTTCATTGATCTGTTACTGATCTGTTTAAAACTGAACTGTGTAAAAGCCTAAAGACTGACCTGTTTCTCTAATACAACATCTTTTTAAAAAGAAAATAAATATTTTTTTTCAAAAGTAAATCATTCGTTTTTAAATAGCAATGTTAAACAGGTTTCCACTAACCTTGAACGACAACAGAAACGTTGACCGTTTGTTTTCCTAAACGATTGCTAACCTCACACTGGTAAATGCCCGCATCAGACAGGGACACAGTGTGTATGAAGAGCTCTTTTTGTTTTCCCATGTCAACAGAGCGGCCATCTTGTCTAAGAGCCGTCCATGTAAAGGCAGGATCCGGTCTGCCCTCTGCCTCACAGGTCAAAGTTAAACTGGATCCCAGTGAGACCGCAGTTAATCCAGAAACCCGGACGTTATGCGGTGCAGCTGTGAAAGCAAGCAATGAGAAAACAAATCAGAGAATAAGATCATGAGCACATCTCCATGAGGAAAATTGTTCCCACATCCACTGTGAGTTTAATTGGAAACTGGTTTATGTATGTGCTGTTCAAACATCCGCTGTGAGTTTAATGGGAAACTGGTTTATATACATGTTGTTCCCACTTCCACTGTGAGTTTAATGTGAAACTGGTTTATATACGTTCTGTTCCCACATCTGCTGTAAGTTTAATGTGAAACTGGTTTATATACGTGCTGTTCAAACATCCGCTGTGAGTTTAATGTGAAACTGGTTTATACAAGTACATGTGGAACTGATTATAAGCATCCCCAGCAAACAAGGAACATTCTTAGAACATTGGCTATATATATATATATATATATACATTATTCTTAAATTGCTAGTGGAATGTTCTATTAACTTTATATAAGTGTTAGATGAACCAAGCAATAACGTTAATGCAATGTCTAAAAAAAACAATGCATTCCTGCAACCAAAACATTCCTAGACCTCCAATTTCATTAACATTTTGTAGGTTTTTGTTAACAATGGAAACGTTACAGAAACGTTCTTACAACCTAAGACTGGGTGTACACACAGAAACAGTACATCTTCTGAACTTACAAAGAACTCTCAAGTGTCCTGATGTCTCTCTGCTCATCTCATCAGACGGTATACCATCCACACCGAGTGATGCTCTGCAGGTTATGACCTTCCCCTCATCTCCACTTGAAGGTGTGAATCTGTATGAACTCATGAAGTCCTCTGCTTCAGGTTTTCCCTCTTCATGGTGAAGAACTGTGTCTCCATAAAGCCATTCCACCTTTAGGAACTCTGGGGGGTATGCGTGAGGGACCTCGCAGGTCAGAAGATTCTCCTCACCCAGTATCATGCGATCATTCCCGGATATAACTGGGTTTCTTGGAAAAGCTGAGACATGCGACAAGGACATTTTGCATAATTGGCAAGTTGTCACATGATATCAGGGTTAAGTTGTCACAATTCCATAAAGTTCACTAAATACAAATTTTGTTAGTCAAAACAATAGTTACTTGTTCCATTTAAATTGTTCATTTTAACCTTTCATTAGCTGTTTTGGGTGTCATAATTGTTTCACTGTTCAAACATTGCTAAGCAACCATTACACAGGCTATCCATCGTTTACGATACACAAATGTTACACTAACGTTGTACAATAACATTACAATAACAATGTTAACAAGCATCTCCTAGTCTAAAGTCTACGTCAGAGTTACGACGACATTGCACTACTTACAATAAACTTTAATTCCAACTTTCGCCTGTTTGGTCGCTTTTCCACAGATGGCTTTGCACAAGACGGTGTTTTCGTGATTCTTCGTGACATTTTCAAAGATCATCACGGATTCTGTGTCGTGGGTCTTTGCGCTGGCGAACAGCGGTTTGTCCTCTAACGGGGTCCAAATAAACTTCACTTTCTCCGGGCAGGATGGCAGGCGGCACGTCAGCTCCCTCCTTTCTCCCAGTTTAAACAGAACTTTGGCAGGCAGGTCCAACTTCTGCGAAACAGCTTTTCAAACCAAACGTTGTCTTTTAGTTTTTATCTTAAGGTTGCTATGCACACATGCATAAGGTTTTATTAATAATAACGCTCAGACGGCCTGTTGCATATTAAATTAATTAGTTGAAATGCATAGTTAAGCCATTTGCATATCTAATTAAATCAATTTTGTGTTGCGTATAAGTATAAAAAATGTACAAATGTATGTGAAATCATGTTACAATATTCATGTATTTAAAGTTTTGTGTATAGAACGCAACGAGTCATTTATATAGCAAAGTTTAATTTACAAATGTGCATGTATAATTAAATGTGTAGGTAAATCCTTTATAATTGTTATAATCTTATATAACATAACTATATATATATATATATATATAATGCTATTTAAATTATATTTTGCAGTTTATTTAAGTCTGTTAAAATGGCAGTCGTTCAATTATTAGCGTGTTAAACAAAAAGCATACAGAGCATTACAACGTGTTTATTAAAGCAATAAACTTACCAGCAACTGGCAGAACCACAAGCACAAACAAAATCACGTCCATGCTGATGAAACGGTTTCTTATTGAATACTCACGTATAGCCTATCAGGAATGAATCTCTGAATGACCTCGGTCCTCTCCAGATTGGAATATTTATTTGGGGGAGGGTGGGATTCAACGCTCAATGTCAAGATCCACCCCCCAACCCCAGCGAGGATGAAATTCCCAGCCCCAAAAGTACCCCTGCCTGGTGACGTCATCGACAATGAAAGGGAAAGTTGCGTCTCGGTCCCGCCGGCGGGCTCCCCCTG
This sequence comes from Botia kubotai, assembly GCA_036877585.1. Classification (NCBI taxonomy): domain Eukaryota; kingdom Metazoa; phylum Chordata; class Actinopteri; order Cypriniformes; family Botiidae; genus Botia; species Botia kubotai. The sequence goes on from JAZGTI010009744.1 coordinate 15,890, forward strand.
CTGTTCTCAATGACAGGAAATTGCTTCGCCTCAATGATATTACAGCCATGGAATTAAGACGCCTGCTCCTTCAAATAGCTCCTGCAGGAATTCCCTTCATTCTTTCTGGCCCAAATGGACAGGCATGAACAAAATAATCGTTTCTTTTCCAAAGAAATGTTGAATTTACAAGAAGCTCTGCTCTGTTTGCAGGTTTGGCGCAGTGTCACAGTTTTAATCGTAAAAAAACACTGAGACATTACGATTGGATTGCACACGCCACATTAAACTGCTTAATATCTTAATTTGAAGAACTAAACTATTTTTAATTTAGTGCAAAGCAGTAATAATGAAACGACCGCGTATTCATAGGATTACCCCAGCTGACCAGGTTTAGGTTATAAGAACGTTTCTGTAACGTTTCTATTAATAACAAACACGCTAACATTTGTATTAGTTGTTTTGAAAGATTTGGAAACGTTGGAGATGTCCAGGCTTTTAAACGTTGCATTAATATTATTGCTTGGTTATAAGAACGTTACCCAAACATTGTCTTGATTCTATAACGTTTTTAAAACGCTCCATCAACAACTTAAGAATAACGTTTTTAATATAAACTACATAAAGCGTTAGAAAAGCGTTCCAGTAACGTCACCGCAAGAACGTTTGTGATGTTTTTTTGTTGTTTTTTGCTGAGTGTGTTCTGGGTCAAACGGAAGTCAGGAGTCAGTTTTATTCCTCAGATTATGTTTGCTCTGGTTTTTTTATAATAGAGGAACGCGATTATGTAACTTTGACTTTAGGACAGGATATGACTGGATGGCACTTCATAATGTCCAAGTTGAACTCGGGTTCAAACCCATTTATTTCCACCGAGCTTCACGGTATTTTAACGTTTTAACGTGTTTTTATTTTATTGCTCGGGGACCGTCATTCTGGACCTAACAGAGACAACACGTTATTAAAATGAAAGACCACGTGATACTGTATATAAATGAAGATTTTGGCACGAGATACAAGGTGTTGTAGATTAGCACAGGTGCTTATGTAAATGTTGATATAAAAGTCTCTAAATGGTTTGAGGTGTCCTAAGATTTTGGACTTTTTCACTTATATTCTGAAAAATGAATAATTTATAACAAACAAACAAACAAACAATTCTACTATGATTAATGTTGTTAACATGTAAAAAATGCACGAAAAACAAACACAGTGACTCGATATTTTTCCCATTTATTTAAACACATTCATAAACATGTCTTTTATTTTCTAAAAAAGTGGCAGTGCAGCCGTCACAGTTCTGCAAAAATCACGTCACGTGTCAAAAGTCACCATTGGTTACAAAACAAGAAACTCTGTAATACAAAACACTGTCGAATACATGCGGCATATCTTCACTGACAGATTGTAGACGCTCCTTGGACGCAACAGTCCGGGCACGAGCGACACGTGGTCACCGGACTTGTTCTGGGTTCAGTTCATGTCACCCAAAAAAGCTCTACGGCTGTTCTGTCGCGGAAAAATGTGGGAGATGGTGCTGATCGTGATGGGTTCGACTCCCACTGTTGATCCCCGCAGGAAATCTCCTCTCATCACAGACCTGAACGACTTTCTGAACTCCTCGTTTTTCCAGGTGTACAGGAACGGATTGGACACGAATATCGTGCAGAAGACGATCCACGCTGACGTCCAGAGTTCCACGGACACGGGTACGAACAGTCCGGTGACGAGAACCCAAAAGACGGGTTCGGTTGTGAGAATGAATATGAAACACACCGCGAGGACGTAGAACCCGAGACGCTTGTCTTTCCGCGGAAATGAATACGGCAAATTGTTCACGATCTGGAAATTCAAAATGCTCACTCTTTTCACACTTATTTGCACCCGGCGGAAGATTTTACAGTAGCAGTACACGACGACAACAGTCTGTCCGATGATGGTGAACGCAAGAGTGCCAGCAGCGAACGGACTGGATAAGACCGACACCGACGTCCACTTGTCGAAGGATGGGGGTGCTGATGCTGCGCCCGCGTCCTCAGCATCCCTGCATCTCTCCGGTGGGTACCGAAAAGACGCGAGCAGAGGACACAGAGACCCCAGCGAGACGAGCCACGATCCGGCTATCATCCATTCTGTGTTTCTCTTCTGATACAGAGTTTGATACACGGCGGGGGGTTTGGTGATCAAAACATACCGGTTCACCGCAATAAGCGAATGGGATAGCAAAGAGACCGTGATTCCCAGAAACAACAGCGCTTCTTTGAACGCGTGGTACCCGAGCACCAGGAATCTCCCTGTGGAGGTGGTCACCGCTTCGTGGGGCATCCAGAAAGCGCACACCAATAAATCAGCCACGCAGCCGTTCACGATGAACGCATTGCTGGCCGTGCGTAGCTTCTTGAACGTTACGACCAGATAGATGACCGACAGATTAAGGACGGTGCCCAAAACGCACATGAAGGAGTAGATCGTGGCGAGCGATATGCGCGGTCCGCGTCCCAGCGCGCATTCAGACAGCGGCGCGTCCGTGGCGTTTGGCATGATGGAAGGAAACTGAAAAAATAGGAGATTTCATCTGATCTCATCTCATCTCA
>JAZGTI010009745.1:0-18461 GCA_036877585.1 Botia kubotai
TTGTATTACGTTATTTATATGTTGTGTGATCATATGTAATCCATGGAGATATTGTAATCCAGGCATACTGCCAGTCACTGCTCGGAATATATTGATAATCTCTGCACTGTCTGAGACGTAGCGTTTAATGCCCGTTACATGCTCTCTGTATGATAGTGAGCTGTCTGTCGTCTTTGGCGCTCAACACAAGAAGTATGCTTTTCATTTCTGTAGGACTTGCTATGAAAGAGTGCTAGAGCTCGTGTTAATGCAGAACTGACAGAGAGTTAGTGTGCGTGTGTATGATTTAGACAGGTCCACTGTACTGCTGTATTAGGGGGTAGAGTTGGTAAATAAAACATGTCACAAATACACAGTTAATCACAAAAAGAAATAACAGATCTATTTGAAACGCACATAATGCTCTCAATGCAATGATAATAAAAAGAATAAACATGGCAGTTATGAATGTGTGTTTAGTTCGTTTATTTTGTGGGCTCAGAACGGTTTAATTATACACATACACACAGCCAGTTCACTAAACGGCAGCTTTATGGAGAGCTTATTGATTTTATGACACGGTTGTGTCATATAACTGGCAAGGTTTAATAAAATAAACACACAAACAAAAATGTAACGATAGTGGTAAAAAATAGTCGAAAGGTTTTTTTGTACAGTGGTATTCTTGATGTTTGCTATTCATTGTTAATTTCCTGCAGAACAACAGCGCCCTCCATCTATTCCGCTCTGATAATATCCAGGTCAATAGATGGCGCTATAACGATGAAACAGTTCGCCACATCCAAACACTTAAACGTGGACTTCCAGAAAAAAGACACTACGGCAAGCGCGTTAATAAACTGCTGACAACGAACAGGTAAGACAGTAGTTTCTACAGTGTGTTTGTTTCAATTGCGTTACTTGAAGATAATACTAGTGCGCTATTTAGATTTTGCAGTCGTGCTGCGTTTTTATAGCTCATTTATACATAATAACTCGTGTTGCAGATTCTCACGGTGTAATACATAAACAGTGAAATAGATAAATGTCTTTGAACATAATGAATATCTTTGAACATATCAGTTTCACAATATAACATTTACCAGTAATAATCATCACATTAAACATCAAACAGATTGTTAGACAACACCGTTTGCGGAAACAAGTCTACTTTGCGATGCTTATTACTCAAAACTTCTGGTACTTAGTGCTTTTGGCAATAAAATTGGACTGAAACAATGACTAAAGTCCTCTAGATATTTCAATAATTGAAATAAAGTGCTATTTACTTTATATTTATATAACATTGGAGATGCATTGTGCCACTTTTATCTATATTATACTATAGATGACAAGGTGCGTTATATCTCTGTTTAAACAACATGTTAGAACATAGGTGGCTGAAATATTTATCATAAAAATATATATAAGGACCCCTGTAACTTTCTGATATTTATATGGCAAGCCTAACCGTTTGGTTTTATTTTCAGGCACCTGTTGCATTATGGGGGTTCACGGCCTTACAAGTTACGTGGAAGGAAATCACCAGTTCTTCACAGATATGAGACTGAGAGATTGTCGTCTTGTGATCGATGGATGCAGCTTGTATTTTCGATTGTATTTTAACTCTGGATTGGATCAGGCAAAGGGTGGAGACTACGACATGTTTGCCTCGTTGGTTCAGCAGTTTTTCGCAGTGCTTGCCGAATGCACCGTGCGTCCCTTCGTGGTGCTGGATGGCGGCATGGACCACACGGACAAGAAGTTTAAGACGCTGCAGGAACGAGCTCGGAGTAAAATCCGCGAGGCTCACTCTCTGTCCCGAGGGTCCCATGGCTCGGTTCTTCCTCTGCTTTCACGAGAAGTTTTCCTACAAGTCCTTTCCAAGCTTGACGTGCCCACTGTGCAGTGCATTACTGAAGCTGATTTAGAGATCGCCTCTCTCGCCAGACAGTGGGAGTGCCCGGTTCTGAGCAACGACAGTGACTTTTACATCTTTGACCTGCGTGGAGGCTACCTGCCGTTTTCGTTCTTCCAGTGGACCAACGTTAGCGGTAAGGCCAAGGAACGTTACATTCCTGCCCGCCATTTCACCGTGAACCGGTTCTGCTCGCATTTCAACCACCTAAACAAGCAGCTTCTGCCCTTGTTTGCTATGGTCACTGGTAACGACTACACACCTGCTAAAATTCCTGAGACGTTTTTCAGCCGCGTGGAGCTGGAACGAGTACCGGTCGGTCGGAAGTCTGGACGGAGTTCCAGTCCTCGAATCGAGGGCTTTTTGTTGTGGCTGTCTCGGTTTTCCAGCCCTGTAGCTGCGATGGAGCAAGTGCTGGAAATTTTGGGAGGACAGCTGAAAGGAAACGTGCGTACACAGCTCTCTGAAGGAATACAAAGCTACCAGCTTCCACGCGTTAGCAGCCTTGTGCAGTACTTCACGAGTCCTCAACCTGCACTACCCGACATCCAGGGTCTCCCGGCAGTGCTGGCGTCGCAACCGGAGTGGCTTTTAAAGGCAGTTGCATCGGCGAAGCTGCCCTCCTTGGTCTTGGATGTGCTTGTGCTCCAGAAAGTGCTGCTGTTCGCGCAGGTGGAGAATAGTCAGCTGCCCAGCAGTCATTTGACCTCTCTGAGCATCAGACAAACCATCTACGGCCTGCTGCTTAAAAAGTCCACACATGACCCTCAGAAGCAACCGACTGTCACCCAGAGAGGAAGAGGAACAGGTAGGGGAGGAGGGGATCAAAACAGACAGCGTCATGGTAAAGGAGGACAGACGCATGACGTTCAGTGTGTCGTCGAGGAGTATGACAGACAAGACCTCAATCTTCAGAAAAACACAGTGGAGGCTCACCTACCCAGCATGCCACAGCTAAATCTTACCGCTCTTGACCAGGTGAATTTTGTAGGATTTTCGCAAACTATTTTTGCATGTATATTATATACTTATTTGATGGTACCTAATTTATGCATAGAAGTTCATCCACTTGTCTTGGCTTTCGCTTTAGGTGCCTGTACAGGTGAGACTGCAGGTGCTGTTGGGAACACTGGGCATGATGGACCACATTTTGCAGCCAGTACCTCCTCACCTTTGCCTTCCAGTGTGTGTGACGTATTTCTGGATGAAAAACTCCAAACCAAAGCCAACTGCTCCACTGCTGCAGGCCATGTTGTTAGGACTGGTGTACGGGGACCTCAGCTGGAGGCTGGCCAATCCTGATGGTATCTTTGATGCCTTCTGTTCTCAACATCTATGTCCTGACACTCAGTTTGAGGCACAGAAGAGCCATTGAACAACTGTATATGTGAATGTAAAATGTCTGTTTGTTACATTATGCTAATAAACTTTATTTGCAACTGTTAAGGTCATTATCAACTTAATACATTTAAAGAGCCGTCCTTACCTAAAGCCATATTGTTTTGCTCTCCCTGTCTTGCAGACCCGATATACGGCAGCAAAACTGCTGCTTCTGTCTGCCAGCGATTATCTCAGCTGAGGGTCAACCCAGGAGAAAGGAGGGGCCTGGATCTGGGCGTGGCCCATTTGCTGAGCCAATGGCAGTCCTGTATGTTGGCGGGGCTTTACCTGAACAAATTATTGTGTTTTCCACTAGCTGAACCTCAGTGTGCCTGGTAAGAAATAGCAGCTTGAATACAAGTTTACATTATTGCGAAAGGGGACCTACTAAATACTAAGACATTCTCAAAATTCATGCAATTTTTAAACAGTTTACTTTTACACTAAAATATTTATGCTGATAATATAATTTGTAATTTAAAAAGCTGCTATCTGTAACTTTTTTTGGTTAAAAATAAACAAAAATTAATTACTGAGCAAGTACATGACAGATCAGTGTTCAACACGATCATATTACCTTACCGTAATTTACGACAGTAAGTTTATAAAAATAATTTGTATTTTAAGCTGTCAGATTTTGCTGTAAATGTGTGTCTGTCTGTAAACAGAAACAAGGAAATCGGGCTACTATATCACATGTCCGAGCGGTGTAGATGTGCAGCGTTTGTAGCTTGTTCTTACAGCAGTTGTTTAGAATTTAAACTCATCCGCGTTAAGAAACAACTTGCAAGTATCCTGCAATTTTATGTTTCAAACAGAGATGGCGGTAGAGAGGCAAAAGGTACAGATTGCAGCTTTAAAGACATTTCCACTAGTGGTGAGACCACCAGTGTGTCATTATTTTTACATGTATGTGTGTTTTTCATTGTTAAATGACATAATTGCATATGTGCTTGTCTCGTTTCTTTAAGGGTGTTTAGTGGTACTCTGGTACATGGTCTTGAGGCTGCCTTAAGAGGGGGTCAGCTGCCTGAGTGTCTTCTCTTAGGGGACACTTTCGTTTGGCAGCTCTACTCCATCCTGCTGGAGGCATTAACGGGCCCTGCAGTTTCAGCAACAACAAGCAAAAGTAAAGGAGGAGAGCAGAGGCAGACACAGCAAACAGGAAGAGGGAGAGGGCGAGCCAAAGATGGGAGAGGAGGGGCCAGTGGAGGGGGAGGGCGGGGCAGTGGGCAAAGAGGGAGGGGCAACAGAAGCAGGGGAGTGATGCCTTTAGACAGTGATTTTGATAACAGGTTTGCACTATTGACCTTTGAGGATGACTGGTGGGGGGATTGGGCTAGTGGAGGGTGGGACAGTGGCCAAAGAGGGAGGGGCAACAGAAGAAGGGGAGGGATGCCATTAGACTGTGATTTTGATAACAGTTTTACACTATTGCCAGTTCAGGGTGACTGGTGGGGGGGTTGGGCCAGTGGAGGGGAAGGGTGGGACAGTGGGCAAAGAGGGAGGGGCAACAGAAGAAGGGGAGTGAGGCCTTTAGACAGTGATTTTGATAACAGTTTTACACTATTGCCCTATCAGGATGACTGGTGGGGGGGTTGGGCTTGAAAGTGAAGAAATGATAGATAAGATTTGAGAGATGATAGGTTAGGAGGGGAGGTTTAAAAAAGAGAATAAAATATAAAATTATGTAATTACAGCGCTACATATAATATACAACTACAATTAGAATTTTATCACAATTACAATTATGTGATGTTTTAACTACATGCTAAGGATGGAATGCTTTATACCAGGGGTCACCAACCTTTTTTAAACTGAGAGTTACTTCATGGGTACCGAGTCATACGAAGGGCTACCAGTTTGATACACTCTTCTGAAATAACAACTAAACTTCATGTATAATAAATAAAATATTTTTAAGATATTGTCATTTTTAAATCTATGTAAATGCAAGTGTGATTAAAAAAAGAATAGCAACAGAATAAAATTCAATTTTAGATGCAGCTCACTAGTGAGTTGTGCTATTTTTAGAACAGGCCTGCAGGCGACTCATGTGGTCCTTGGGGGCGACCTGGTGCCCGCGGGCACCGTGTTGGTGACCCCTGCTTTATACACACCCAGTTGTGTTTTACTCTCGCATGAGAGAAGCTTTTCCTGCTTTAACATCACAGGCAGCACCAATGTAAGATATGACGGCTATCATCAGGCGTCCGCTTGCACTGCGCTTGTACTTGCGCTGAAACTATTTCGCAGCTGCATCGTGAAAATTGAATGTAGCCTTTTATACTGTTTTATGCTATGAAATTTTTATAACAAATGATGTCGACTGCACTATATAATGTCTCTCTTTTGGGACCAAATATTTACATGGATAACTTTTACATTTTTATGCCGTTTTTTAATTTAAATCATACTACATAAGATAATATCTGATGCTGTATGTACGCTGGATCTGATGTTCCGTTTTAAGAGTCAGAACAGGTAAGCTTGTTTCCTGTACAGCAGTTGTTGCTTCCTGGAATGAATTCAGGCAGAAATAAAGAACCATGTTTGAAGCTGTCGGGAAAGACATTTTTCTCCAGTGTAATTTGGTGCATTTTCATACCGGCAGTCAGACCTGCCGTCAGTTTAACATCTCTTAAGAGACAGAGTTCTTCTGAGTCTTAAGAGATCTGAAACAGGAAGGTTTGCCTCCCCAGTCTTCGTTCATTTGAAAATGAGTCATTATTTTTAATTTTAATGTTTTTCAGGAGCTATACTCTGATATACTCACATGCACTGCTATACAGTAAAACATGTTGGGCAGCAATATGTTTTGTAGACTTTACGGTATGTGTCTAAACAAACTAACTGAGAAATATTTACTTGAACACAAATTTGTGACAATTATCTCTGGTTTCCCCAACAAAACTTGTTATTTTTAATAACAATTTATAAATGAAGAGATCAGTCGCCTGATAAAAATCAGTCACAAATGATTCCATGGTGTACAGTCAGCACCTGTGTTTTGAAAATATGATCACATAATAATGACTGATAGCTGCATCATTTCGTACAATATATAATAATACCCTTTTCCCCATTAAAGGTAGGGTAGGCAGTTTCGGAGATACTAGTGCTAGCAAGCTAGCTTTGAAAGTGTTCCCGCCCTCCCTTCAGAGTACTCTCCAAAGCCACGCCTCCTCCAACACATGACTGCATACATAATTTGACAGGCAAGCAGTACAACCTGTCATTGCATTTGGACCGAATGCAATGATTGGATGAAAATGTTATAGTGCTGCACCTTCCTTAGAAGATATTTATAAAAAATATATTTAGACCTTTTATTGATTGTTACCAGGATGTGAAGAAGAGACTATTAACCAGCATACCAAAAAATGTTTCGAAAAAAACACCTACCCTGCTTTTAACAGCAGTAGAATGTTGATAAATACGCATATTTTTAGTTAGTGCTAAACTACACGTGAAATTATTTATAATCGTCAGTCATTCATCGCATGACTGACTTGTATTATATCCGTACAGTTTGTTGGCGTGTGGTATTAAGACTACGAGGGTCTAATCTTGGCATGTGCACTGGAGAGACTGCAGATCAGATGTCAGCTGCTGTCGCTCGGAGATTCCCACAGACTCCGTGGGAAGCGTGCTTACGACTTAATAACACAGCCACAGTGACAGACGAGGCCGAGGCAGCAGAAAATAAGAGTGTGAGGGAGGGAGAAGGAGAGCTGCTGGTATTTTAAACTGGATGGGAGAGAGATTTAGCAGTGAGAGGGCGGGCACCGGCTCAGATGGATGTATTTTTGACACACTGATATAGGAACATGGCCCTGAGCAGGATTGGGATACAACTGCATTTGCTGCTTTGCTCTGTGTCGGCGTACCTTTCGCCGCACAATCTGGATAACGTGCTTCCCATTGCCACAGGTACGAGAGGAGAGACAGAGCGCGCGACTGCATGTGTGTGCGCACGTGTGAGTTCGAGCGTGTTTACGATCATGACAACGCTTTGTGGGGACTGTTTGCTCAAGCGTGCAAACATACGTGCGCTTTTATATGTAGCTTATTGTTCATAAATACACATATACTTATAATTTTAGATTTCGTAATGTACATATAATTACTTTTTTATCCTTATGGCTAGACAGTATATGGTCTATAGTGGGACCATTTAAATGCATTGTAATGCATTTGCATAGTCTATATATATATATGTGTGTGTGTGTGTGTATAGGTATTCAAATTATGGTATGTAAAAATAAATACCTTAAATATAACGTATATAATTCTTTTACATAAATATTATATTATATACTTATTTTATACATAATGTGTGGCATGTGACATGATAAATTAATGTCATACATTTCAGTGTAATTGCTTTGTGCGTTATGTCAGTTTTGCTAATGCAATGTTTAATTCTTGCTGCATTGTCATTTAAAGTCACGAATGCCCACATGCTCCACTAAATGCTCAGCTCAACTTATCTCTGTGGTGATATTTTACACCAACACATTGCATCTTTAACTGCATTGGACTGCAATGCTGCTAATTGGTGTTATTTATCACTGCAGTGTTGCTGTAGTTTTGTGACAATCGTGCTGTCAGGTTGTTCATTCTCCTGAATCTCTCTCTCTCTCTTCGGATTGGTTGTGTGGTGTATTCCTCAGCCGCGGGTCCATCTGACGCCTTAAAAAGATTTGACCCATGCTGCCTGCTGACTCCGCCTCCCCCACCTTTGTTCCCGCCTCCTCCCAGTGTCTTGAAAAGAGGGCCTGTAGGCGTTACATCATCATAATGGCATAAATAATTATTGGGGTAAGCGGGGATAAATTACAGGCTGTTTTACAGTACTGTCTGTTGCATCTTATTTTAAAGGTGTTTCCTGGACCTATGCAGAGGGTGGTAGAGGAGAGAGAGGAGATTGGTGAGAAGGTACAAAAATATTGTGTTGTGGGACCACCAGGACCTCCTGGACCTGTCGGACCACCGGTAAGACAAAGGACCATTAAAAGAGACCGACACTGCTAGTACCCTGCTATAAACAGCTGAGGAACAAGATGGAAGTAACTGGTTTAAAATGGGCCTCAGTCTGAAAAGTAGCCATAACCCCTCGAAACCAGTCGCTAAACTAGCTAAAACCAGGCTGGGAGACCAGTTAAAACCAACCAAGCAGGTTTGACTGGTTTTAGCTGTTTTTCAGCAGGGTAAGAGCGACTTTAAGAAACAGTGCTGTAACTCCTTACATATACAGTAAATAGGGAGGATCACACAAACACGAGTGCTGTCGTAGTTAATACCAGTACAATTGTGATTCGGCTGCAGGAAGCCAAAGCCATGCTGATATTAAGTATAACAGGGATGTTGCTTTTAGGGAACAGTTCCACAAACAAGACGTTTGTTAAGAAGCACGTTAGACCTAATACGGCCAGTTATTTTGTCTATTTTGCTTGTGCTAGCAAAAACAGTTCCAAACAAAGCCAAAATAAGCCAACTTTGCTTGTTGCCGAGCAACACACAGACTGACAGCCTGTCTGGAACACAGTGAACACAGAGAAGCAGCACTATAATTTTAAATGTCTCGCATTATTTTAGGGCCGTGGTGGCGTTCCAGGAATGCCGGGACCCAAAGGAGATAAGGTGAGACGGTTCGACTTTTCTCAAAGATGAATCCCTTGCTCTGTTAGTGTTAACACAATAAGAACTGAAATTTAAGAACCTGTTTTCCCTCTTTCACTGTAGGGTGACCTAGGACGACCAGGGTCAAAGGTCAGAATCTACCATTGGATTTAGTTTATTTGCTGATTGTGGCGAGCATCCTGCATGTGGTGTCGCATGGTGAAGTGGCTGCAGCATTGGGCTGGTGAACTGAGGAGTGCTGGTTCAATATGCACACACAATAAGCCATGAGCTATTACCACTGTGCGCTTAACGCTGCAAAACGCAGTTTTTTTAATTCGCTAATGCATGGATTCTATTAAAGATGAAACAAAGCAGATTCAGGTGTGTTTTCCAGCATAAGAACAAAAGAAAAGTCTTTAAGGAGGGGCACCAGAAGCAGCAGTTTTACTATTTTGCTATTCTTTCTTTAATTTAAAATGCTAAACGTACTCCGTTTATTACTGTACATTTTACGGCGCGTCGGACCATGTGTTGTTTTACCGTAGTACAGCCCTGCGGCACTGCAGATCTGCCCTGTAATATCACTTAGTGGTGACATTAATCTCAGTACTGCATTGCTGCGCTAGCAACGCCAAAGCCATACGTTTGAGTCTCGCATAAACACAAAATGCACGGCTTGAATGCATCCTCGGTTGATATACATGAAAGCGCCCAACAGATGCATAAATGTAAACGGAGCGAATGAATTTTGAGTAAAGAAACTGGAAAGCACTCAAAAAGAGGCGTTAGACCAGATGGGCTGATGTTGTAAAGCATTGTGGGGAACTGCAGAGGATCAGGGGTGCTGAGTAGGTGGTTTGTCTTTGATTTAAAACTGCTCTGTACGCTTAACACTTCTGCTGCACTGCTGGATCTCGCTGGCTTGTGGTTTCTGCGAGTGTACAAAATCAAATTAGCACGCAAACTATTTTTCCATTTGTCTTTGTAGGGTCGTACCGGGCGTCCGGGTCTCCCCGGGAAACCAGGTGCTGCAGGACTGCCTGGTCTGGACGGACCTAAGGTGGGTGGGTTTTACTACCAAACTCCTTCTGCCTAATGTAATCCAGATGTGTCATTGGCATCTAGGGGTATTGGCAAATAAAGCGGAATGTTGGTGACCATTATTACTGATACAGTGTTAATATTACATGTGATACTATGTGATAATATCATAAATAATTCTCAGCTCCACTCCAACACAGCAGGTGGTGCTATTTCACCCATTTAACATTTTACTTTAACATTTTACTTTTACTTTTGCCTCTTCTTTTTACCCTTATTTCGAACCTGATTCATTGGCCATAACAGGGAAAACACAAAATAAACAAAGTTTAAGACAAACAGATACCGCGATAACACCATTACGGTAATTTGTTTGGCCACGATAACCGTGTATTGAAAATCTGATACCATGACGGCCCTACTGGCATCTGTTATCACTGCCGACATGTCTAGTCTTCATGTTGCGGTAAATGACCTTATCAAACGAACTGCCAAGGCTGTGACCAGAATCAAGTGTCACTGTTGAATGTTCCTTCTGCCATCACGGAGGGATGGTCTCAGATGGAGCTAAAAATAACTCATTAGGACACGGTCTCGTTCTAACTGTTTGTGTGTGACCTCATTGGCAGGGAGAGAAAGGAGACCCGGGGCTCATGGGAATGCCAGGTATGAGGGGACCAGTAGGACCTAAAGTGAGTCACATTCTTTAATTCCCAAAGGTGTAACTGGTGTCAAAGTGATTTAGCCAAGTAAAACGTGCACAGAATAGCTTGATCAGAGTGGTATACATGCCCCTAATCCAGTTAAAACCTAAACCTACAATCTGATTGGTTGATTGTTCTATCAACCAATGGAATATGTCCTTCTTGGAAAACTCGCGTTCACTGTGTAGCGGGTGTTGAAAATGGAAAAATGTCATCTATGTTATTTGTACATGTTCATGTTTGTTATATAAATATCTTACAAAAAGCCTAAAGTAAATGCTAGTTGTTTTTTGGTTCTTCTAGGGTTTGCCAGGAAACAAGGGAGAGAAGGTAAGTCTGTCAAACTCAGGACTGAAACTGCAGGACTGATGTGTATGTGTTTAATGTGTATGTGTTTGATGTGTATGTGATTCACTTTGATTCTTGTGGTTTCAGGGGGCACGAGGTGATTATGGGCCTGCAGGTCCGAAAGGGGACAAGGTTAGAGACCAATGAAGACATCAGATTGTGTTAAACATCTAAAGATATAAAGATATTGGATCATATTCAGAATTATAGGGTGAATTGGATTGATTTGTCTGGCACTTCTCTTGTTAGGGAGCCAATGGACTTCCCGGGATGCTGGGACAGAAGGTGTGACATTTTAACCATTAAAATCAATCCTGTACATGTAACACTAATATGTTTTGGTTGTCATTGATATGACAAGCTGCCTCTCTCTCTCTCTCTCTCTCTCTCTGCCTCCCGCCCTCATCACTCCTCCAGGGTGAAATGGGACCCAAGGGTGAGGTTGGTGTAACAGGGAAACGCGGTCCTACGGGTCGACCAGGCAAGAGGGGTAAACAGGTGAGAAAACACACACGATTCTACACGCACACACTCACTTTCTCAACTGAGTTTCTCTAGTGTGACACCTTGAGTCTATGAATGATGATAAGAGACAAAAGATTTGGGTGTATTCGCACATTGGCTCACTGTTAACCAGTCTGCCTCAGTCTGTAGCTATGAGAGCGTGTGTATGTGTGTTGTTTTGACACGGGTGTGTATTTGTAAGTAATCGGACGACCTGAAAATCTCACCGAGTTGGTCTGTGATGTCGGGTCCAGCTCTGACTCTCATGTTTCCAAGCTCTGCAAATAGGCACTTCCTGGGAATGTTGTTACAAACTGCTGGGAAATACCAGGTGACTGTAACTGTAGGCGTTACCCAGCAAACATTCCTACCATCGGTCAAACCAAAGCTATGACACATGCGAGTTTAAGGTTCCTCGGATTCATGCACAGGGTTCTAGGGTTCTGACTTCAGTGTCATTTCAGCACCTGTGACTCATCTGATGCAAGCACTATGTAAGATGAAAGATAATACATGTAGGCTTTGAAATGTCAACTTAAGGAGAAGGTGTATTTGTGTATGTTTATGTCATTTTGTTTGTGTGTGTTTGTGACTGAATTATTTATGTGTTTTTGATGTAGGGGTCCGATGGAGAGAATGGTTCTTCGGGCCCTGTGGGACCCAGTGGTCCGCCAGGACCCAGGGGCCACCCTGGACCTCCTGGGGTACCCGCATCAGGTAATATAACTCATGTTTGTGCTCCGCTGGCTGGCTGTCAGCTACATGTAAGCTAGCAGCACTTAGCGTTAACCAACCTAGAACAGCATGCGAAGCTGTTTTTTCAGCAGAAACGTTTATAGTAAATAAGCGCATTGCTCTGCCAATTTAATCACGATGAAATCTTGACTATTTGCCTCTGTTTGTTTGCGTCTGGTTGTTGTGTACAGGAGTGTTTGTTGTTGGAGAAAAGGGTGAGAAGGGGTTGCCAGGTCCTCCTGGTTACTGTGACTGTAGTTCACAGAGTGCGCCATTACAACACCGTAACAAATATGACAAAGTTCCAGCGGTGAGCCACACACAGTTGCTTTAATATTACAGTGATTTACCATTGACCCACAGCATGCTCAAACAAACAGCAGGGCTCTCATGCTGCCACAACACAACTACAGTGTTTACAGGAACTTGGGCTACAGGTTGTTTACTTGTAGTTCACTGCAGGTTAAGGCTGCAAAGGAAGTATTTTAACAATGAAAGATGACACACTTCAGCTCTGAGTGAATTTTATTGGTTGTACCCTAACTCATGACCTTGCGTGGATTTTTAATTATAATATATTATATAATATATTATGTAGTCCCTTTACTCTGTTTTTGTCCTCAGGTAATGTGGGGTTTTAGTATCAGTGTTAGGACATTTGGTGACACATACACACATACATCCTATGTTTTCATGTTTTATGGGGACATTCTACAGATGTAATGGTTTTTATACTGCGCAAACTGTATATTCTATCCCCCCCACACTACCCTACCCCTAAATCTAACCATCACAGAAAACTTAAGCATTTTTAGATTTTCAAAGAAGATCATTCTGTATGATTTATAAGCTTGTTTCCTTATTGGGACCTCAAATATTGACCCCACTTGTGTCATTTGGTCCACATAAAGTAGTGAAAACCAAGACCTGTCACACACACACACACTGTTCCTATGCACCAAACTTGACACATTTTACTGCAAGATCAAATTTAGTTTGTTTCTAATGGAATCAAACACATATTCAGTGTAAATGCATTAATATTCATGTTTTGTGATCGTCCTGCTCAGATATTTGTTGTGAGCAGTGAGGAAGAGCTGAACGGTCTCCACACAGACAACGCGCTGGCGTTCCGGAAGGACCAGAGGTCTCTTTACTTTAAAGATGAAAATGGATGGGAGCCCATACAGGTACACGATTATTTAACACACTGCAGTGAGACACGATGCCTCATTCACTGGCATTATGAGAACAGGAACTGTGGTTTGTGTTCTAGCTGATGCCCCTCCAGGCAACAGAGAGGATGATGGGAAATGGAGTCTGTGGGGATGGAGAGGTGCAGGAAGCTAACGGGGAGGAATGCGACGATGGAAACAAGGTTGTAACAGACGATTGCGTAGGTGAGTCACATGGTCCCAGAAACATTTAACTAACAATACAAATCATATCAATAAACATTAAATATGTTGGCAGACAACAATTACTGAAACACGGCAAGCAGTTTTTGTTTTCTATCCTAATCAAGGTACATTTACTTGAGAAGCAAGATTATGAAAATAAGACTTGTTTTCAGAGAATATATTTTGAATGAACTTTATATGTTCTCCAAAATTATAACATTTTGTGCTTTTGCCTCTCGGGTAAAAATTTATCTGGTTTAGAATTTTTTTTAAAAAGAAAAATGTTTTTAAATGACTGTATTTTAGTGGAAGCACACAGCATAGCAACACCCTGGCAACCACCCAAAACACAGACAAGCATCATTCACATTTCCTTATAGTGAGTCTTAATTAAGTATCAGCCTGTTGCTCCTTGTTATTCTTTCTCACTTTCTTCTGTTTCTTTGCCTCTGCCTGTTCTTTATCTTTATTGTCTTGTCTCTGTAGGCTGTAAAAAGGCATTCTGTGGTGATGGATATCGTAATGAGGGTGTGGAGGAGTGTGACGGGAAGGACTTTGGCTTCCAAACCTGCAAATCATATCTGCCAGGGTACGCAGAGCCCACACCAACACACGCACGTTACATATGTAAAATGATTGTATATATACTGTGCGTCTAAGAGAATTCTCCATCTTCTTTTATCTGTAGCACCTTTGGGCAGCTCAGGTGCACTGACTCCTGTTTCATCGACTCCTCTGGATGTAAATACCGGACCTGAGAGCCACAAATATTTACACAGTCACGTGGACAGACGTACAGTGGTGTCCAAAAGTCCCAGACAGCGGGTGAAAACGCTGCTATTGAGCATTTTGCTAAACTAATAGAACAATTTTTCCATGGCAAACCACACGATCAACATTGCAATTTGAATTTAATTAAGATTTCAGATTTTTTTTTGTGTTTGAAGGCTTGTCAAAACTATTCAGGTTTAGCTAAAGAATATAAGTCATGCATGTTTAGAACTGGCTTTCATTAAAATGGTCTTTCTGACTTTTGGACCTTACTGTACACAAAGATATAAGGGAGAACCTGCTGAGATCAACGGAATTTTGATCTAAGAGGGTTTGGCTCAGTTTCTGTCTGTCTGTATCTCCTCACACACACACACACACTTACACACACACACACACTGTGAGGTAGCTATTACTCAACAGGCACGGCACTAGCATATTTGCAGTGTCTGCGCATTGATGCTAGAACGATTTAATGGCAGCTGGTGGGTGAATGTTTTCAGTAGGGAATTGCATCATAAAGATTATGAAAGGGCATGATTTGAATGAGTGTATAATATGTTTATATTTATTTGACATTATAAATGCATGAGTTGGTCTGTGCATGTTACATTACGTATGTATCATGTTCCTTTCCCTAAGGAACAAACGACTAAAGAGTATTTTACTGGTTCATGTAAAGAATAGGTAACTTATTGTATTTATTTATTTGTTTTCTATTTATTGAACTGTGTCAAATATGTATGAAATGAAAGCTAATCATTTGTGCGTTAATTTTTCACAGGTACGTCTTGCAATGTTTACTTTGGTTAGATGATAATTTATTCGGTCATAGCAATAAATTGCAAGCATGTGACTTCCAGCGGGTGGCGCTGTTTCCCAGTGTATCTTCCTTTTTGTACACGATTCAAAAAGGTACAGCACCTCGAACTGGCACAAATGTCAAATACAGTATACAAATACAGTGTAAGTAAACACAAGAAATACACAGAATGTTAGATGCTTTGTTTTGGTGCCTTGCAAGGCTTGATTTGATGAGTTAGATAAAAAATAAGAGGGGCTCCAGAAATGATAAAACAGAGAAGGAAAATAGCAAATTTTTTTGTGTTAGTTTTAGCAATATTATTCCATCTACCATTCCACTTACAGTATCATAGTTTGCAGTAACAGATTCAGTTTTTAAAAACAGACATGCATCTTACGAGACTTCTCCAATCTGTATGTATAGATCTTTCTTCATACTGCTCTCCTGCATCATTTTAATAATTTACATAATCTTTAATCATTTTCATTAATAATTCATTTATTTGCCTATTTGCTTGTTTCATATTAATAGCTGTATAATTAATTTAAGCCTCTTTATTTTAGCCTCGTCAGCTACAATAAAATGATTAGGAATAATAAAGATTATACACAATTATCATACAATATAAAAAACCTTGCTGCCTTAAATTTTTAAGTTTAATCCGCTTGGCTTTAAAAGTCATTTCAACATAATATTTTAAATACTGACTGTTGTAACTCATAAGTTAAGAAATTTTTAAGTTTTTTTTTTAAGTTACGTAAACTCAACACCAGTCAAAGTTAAAAACAGTTGAAATGACTTGAATAGCCAAACATTTAAGGCAGCAACTTTTTTACAGTGTATTATTAATTAAAGATTAAAAGGGGCTTTAAAAGGTTTAAAACGATCGTTTTTGAAACGTGAAGTGGTAAACATTTTTTAAAACTTTTACATCAAAGAAAAAGGTATTTTCACAGGTTTTGATCTGGTTTTGAGGTTTTCCGGTCTTGATCCAATCTAGTTTTGGCTTCTGTTCTTCGCTGATAATGAGATGATTGTAAAGTGATGGAGGTGAAGCACACATTTCATCTTAAGTGAGTCCTCATGGCAGGAGGTTGCGGGTTGACTGTAAAAACAAAGCGTGTGGCGTGTTATCAGAACGACGGGATATTCCATTTCAGACCGTCTCAATTAAGACAACATTGTACATGCAGTTTTACACTATACGGTTTTCTGTGTGTGATTGTTTCAGCTCGGGCTTGTTTGCATTGTAGCAGAAACCTGTATGCATGAGTTTGTGTTACTGTGAAGGACAGTCGACAACACTGTGAGTATTGTCACTGAACAGAGACTTCACCTTTACACACACACACACACACACACACACACACACACAAAGAGGCTGTTGTACCTCTGTTCTCCTTGCTGGGGTAGGTGCGTGGGAGTGGCCTGAACTCTTCAGGAGGGGGGAAGTCCTCGATTGGATGGAAATGAAACTTCGATTCAAAGTCATCTGAAAAGAGGACACAGATACTTCTGTAAATGTAACAATTAAGAAATGACTTACCATGTTCAGTCAATTGGACACACACATACAAAGAAACACATAGACAACCACAGGAGAACACCCCTGTCTACACACACACACACACACACATACAAAGATTTATCAATAGACTATTCTTAAAGGCAGGGTAAGCGATTTGTTTCAGAAACATTTTTGTTATGCTGTCTGAATGTCTCTTCACATGCTGATAGCAATAACTAAGTGGTATAAATAAATATGTGTATATCTTCTGTGGAAGTAGAAGGACCATTAAATGTTTGTCCAATCATTGCATTCGGTCCAGATGCAATGATAGGTTGTCCAGCTTGACTGTGCAGTGGTGGAGGAGGTGTGGCTTTGGAGATTGCTCTGAACAGCGGGTGGAATCTTATGCTTTCAAAGCTAAGCTAGCAATAGCAGCTTAGCATCATTTCTTTAAATTATTATTTTCATTCCCATCCAAACATTTGTGATTAATCAAGTGTTGATGTAGACTTACAACTATCCACAGTTATAATCTCATTTAGCAGTCTAGTTTCATTGCTGTTTCATCTTGTAATGATTACCTAGAGTCTCACCTAAACTATGCAGGTGTCCGTTCCGTACTGAGCTGGGCGGGGCTGACAGTGGAAGTGGAGGAGGAGGCGGGATTCTGTTGGAAAGCTCAGTGGTAGGAGAACGAGCGGGTGGAGCAGGGGGTGGAGCCAAGCGTGGAGCACCTGCCAGTCCAAAATTCTTAATAACTCACCATACTAGTTAACCAAGTTCACCAACACGACTGCTGTTATAGTTCACCAAAAAATCTTTCTTTACTCGACCTCATAGTGTTCCAAACCTGTATGACTTCTGTGGAACGTGAATGTTTTTTTGTAAATGGCGACTGTCTGTCAGGCTCTGACATCCAAATAAAACAGGTTTAAAACATGAGGGTCAACAAATATGAACAGAATTTGCATTTTTGGGTGAACTATCCCTTTAAGATAAACATGAACTATCTTTAAATAAGAAAATGTGCTTCAAAGTGTTTAGCTAATGATCATATGCTATCAGTCGTTATGGTCATAGATTCAGTCAGACATTTAGGGTGTTTACACAACAACAATGTAGTAAAAAACAAATATTTTGCATTTTTGAAAAGTTTTACCTACACAAATACCTAAAGACTGTACACGTAATACGCATGTGTAGGATGTCATCTTTTTCTGATTTTTCTGATGTATGTTTTTGTTGTTTACATAGAAACAACATTGTTTTTAAAAACTTGCACTTTGAAACCTGTTTTCAAAGGTTTGCGTTTTAGGACCACAAAATGCTGTTGATGTGTAAACAAACAGCCAAATGCATAAAAAGTTTTTCAACAAGCAACAGGAACACAAAAAACAGCAACAGTGTAAACAGCCCCTAAGAGGCTATAGTGACTTACCTACACTCCGTGGCACTGCAGGGGGTCGTCTGCTGGGGGCGGTACAGGGGTAAGAAGGTGGCAGAGGTGGTACACTGGGCCTGTATGTGGGTGAGGGCATGGGTGGCACTTTCGGAGGTGGTGGAGGGGGTGCTGAGGAGGGCTGGTTAGATGAAAAAGAAGCAGGAAGAGGAGGAGGAGGTGGAGGAGGAGAGCCTAAATGACTATCATTCATTTCTAACAGGCCTGGAGAAGGAGGTGGAGGAAAGAAGACTCC
Organism: Botia kubotai; assembly: GCA_036877585.1. Lineage (NCBI taxonomy): Eukaryota > Metazoa > Chordata > Actinopteri > Cypriniformes > Botiidae > Botia > Botia kubotai. The sequence continues at coordinate 18,418 of JAZGTI010009745.1, forward strand.
AGATGACCGCTTAGAGACAGAGGATGGAGGAATCGAGGGTGGAG
>JAZGTI010009746.1:0-18455 GCA_036877585.1 Botia kubotai
AAACTGCAGCGCTTTCGAAGCGAACACAACGTTCCTAATTTCCAGGATAATTACTGCAAGCGTCTCACAGCGATTGGGGCAATTATGATTGGGGCAATTATGGCATTTCCAACAAAAGCAAACAGGGTGGAGGTAAAACAAGTAATAACAAAAATTCACTCTGTGTTGTGATAAACTTAATGCTATTTTCAAGCCGAGGGAACAGCTGGCGGTTCAGCTCACCAGTTTAATATGACTGGATGCCAATGTTCATTTAGCACAGTGAGAAAACTGTGTTAGTGTGCTCCACATACTCAACTCCTGCAGCAATGATGCTACGCTAGCTCAGAATCACAACAATTAATGTAACCTTGTGTAAATCCAGTGGAAAAGACAAGCACTACACAAACACACACACACACACACACAGCAGCAGCGTGGAAACAGGAAGACACTGACTTACATTCACACTGTTTATTCAGGTACTGATTACAGCACTCACTCTTGAATTATTCCTCTCAGACAGGAAACAGGAAGTGCAGAATGTGTTGACCACGAAGATTCTGATGTTACAGTAATAACTACGAATAAACATTTTGGATTTGACATTTATTTCAACGGACACTTGCTTCCATCTGATATTATATATCAGCATAACTGAATCACAGAAAGTGCAGACAATTTTTTCTCAGATTTTTCTCAGCCTGTTCAATAAACAAAACAATGTTTATGTTTTGCAAAAGATGTTTTGGAAAGACATCTTTCCAATTGACTCAGAAGTTTGGTAATATGGAACCGCGTGCAATTTGTATGCTGCTTGCAAACAACATTTCTCACCTGCACATTGTTTTTGGCTGAGTGATACACTCCCACTGGCAGGAAGGTCTCAAGCATTAAAAAACAATCAAATATAAGAAAACACAGGCAAAAAGTGTTTCTGTAGACACGTCTAGTGGATCATAAGTATTGACAGAGAAAATATTTTTATTTGAGTCCATACGTTATTTTTGTGCACCTATTAAAAGCACCAAGAAATTAATATTATCATCGACAATATACGATTTGTTACATAACATTAAGAACACAGATAGATATATTTCAAAGAATGTGGGAGACTTACGTTTATCCTGCTAAAGCTTACTGGATCATCAGAACTTCTTAAAGCATCAATCAAAGCTATTCACAGTCAGACACATGAAAAGAAGAGTTATATTGACAGAGATTATGAGATTGACACGTTTCTCCACGTTGTTTCAGTCACATCACAGCGCTGATCCAGGAAGATGTGATTTCCAGCTTCAGTATTTGAAGGTCAGACTGAGATGGCCCTGAACGTGTCCTACATACATGAGGAATGGTATGGAAAACTTGCAGAAAAAGAAAGATAAAAGAACGCAAAGATAAAAGACTCATGAGAGAAAAGAAGGAAAGAGAAGAAAAAAGGTCATATGAAAGGAACAGAGAGACCGTGTTTGTGAGGTCAGTTCTGCTTGTCTGCTTTTAAGAACCTTTTAAAGGGTCACCAGCACAGTGTAAACATGTTTACCAGTATAATCTCAGCAGTGAAGTTAATTGACCAAAAGAGTCTTAGAAGGACGCGTTTAGACAGAAGAACAATGTCTTTTGGTTCTCAATAGAACCTTTAGTGAAAGAACCATTTTTGATTCTCTATTTATTGCCAGAAAAACAAAACAGCTTTTCATCTTAAGTTATAAACCAGCAGAAAGTGAGTTTAAAGCCCCTTAACTGGCTTTCATTCATACGTTCAACATAATCGTTAGCTTCTTTCTGTCCAAACAGCAGAAAACACAAAGTAGCTCATTTTCTCAGAAACTCTTTTCTGCCCTCTGTAAACTGTTCTCTGACAACAGATCAATTACAATTCAGTTGCAGTAAGCAGAATGTATTGATCTATGATCATCATTTCCATAAATGCTGTGAGTCCAGAGGCACGATTGATCCGGGCCAGAGTCAGGCCCGTTCGTGAACATATGAGCATTATTTAAATCATAATGGGAGTCATATGGACTATAGACTGAGGAAACGTTTTCTTTAAGATTTACCCTGAAAGAGAATATACAGCACAAATCACATGTGAGATCTCTTAGATGTCTCAAATACATCTCCTGAACATCAATGAGATCAAATAATGATCCAGTGAAGACGTTTGTTATAAGTCTCCTGTAGCTTAGATATTTTTCTAGGAAAAAATACTCAATATTCTCAATATTCTCACATACCTACAGGTAAAGTCTCAGAGATCTCAACATGGTCTCATATGACGCTCATATCCGCCAAGATGCTTTAATTTACCAAATAAATTACCAAATTATATGAGCTGTGTTAAAGTGTTCACTTTAAATAGCTTTATATTCCAACTGTATATTTGTTTATAGGGAGTGTAAGAGATATTCAACTAAAAACTCAATTGAGAATTCCCTCAAGTCTCAATAAAAGTAATAATGGTACCAGTCCTGTGATCACACTTCTACCAGTATATCTAGTATTGTGCAAATGTAGTTTTTAAAAACCTTTTCCTGTAGCAAAAGAAATTACGTTTCACGAGCACAAAAGCCCAAGAAAAGAAACATGAATTTCATGTGTACAGAAACATGTTTTACATGCGATCTCATGGGCTTCCCATGAGGATTTGAGAAATCTGATCACGTGTTTTTGCACATGTGACATTCAAGTGTGTTTTTTGTAAAGGAGTGTAGAAACATGTTACGTGCATCTATAATTCTGACTAATATAATCAGTTTTGTAATGATTATATTAATAATCATGCCCCGTGCCCTCATCCATACAGGAAATCAATACACATACAGTTCCACACAGTGTGGGTGTATGAAAACACTCTATAAAGGTCACCAGGTTTGTACATCGCTGGCCGGGAAGCTTAAATATTGGTTCAAGGTTTCCGAGCAAACACAGTTTTTGTCTTGCATTCTAACCCCAGAGATTGTCGAGGTGTTGATGCTGCAGGCTGTCTGCTGGTTCAGCTACACAGTGCCACCTACAGGCGAAAACTATATAATACCGTTAACATAGATTAAACTCTATTTACTGCATTATCATTTTTATTTTAGACCTAGTGACATTTAGAGAGTTAAAGAAATTGAAAACCAATAGCACATTTACATAATACATAAAGGTACTTGAAAATATTCAGGGTAATACAACACGTGATGTTTGTCTGCGCAAAGAGTGCAATCATGACTCGAAGATGATGTAGGCGGTTGCTATGGCGTTGTCATGCAGTTGCTGGAAAGTGGCTTGAGTGGTTTCTAAGTGATTTTAGCACATTGCAAGGTGGTTGCTAGGGTGGCCTGGCTGGTTGCTAAGCGATTGCTTACTCTCTCAAGTTTAAAGAGCCTAAACACATTTTTTAGATATGTTTTTGTCATATGTTGGGTCACCACTGTGTTCTTCAAAGACTTTTACGTTGTTCTGAGGGGATAATTCAGCCTGTCATCTGTCCAATAATAAACTCATGCGGCTCAAATAAACCTCCTCTTCTTTTATTAGGTTTTCATATTGATCTCAGGATATGAGCTCCCTTCATTGTGCATCTTCATTATCATTTATAATCGAGGCAATGCCGCAGAAAAGCGGACATGAAATAATACAGAGTGACAGTATGAGAAAAATGATGCGCGCTAATAGTAATTTTGCCACTGTCGTGCTTTCCGTCATTTCTGTTTGTGAAGATTCACTCCAAACACATTTAGTCATAGCCGGTTATCCATCAGTTTGATCGTGTCATTGTGGAGTAATTGCAACCCCCGGGACACGGGAATTTGGTTTGTTTCGTGATAAATCTCATTATACATCAGCGCTGGCGTTTATTATAATGACGGACTGGAGTTGTGTTTGCATTGCTCACCTCTGCACCGCTGAGTGTGGACCCTGGATGTCACAGAAACACGGGTTATGAAGAGTTTGTAGTTTTGTATTGTTCAAGTCTTTGTGTGACGCTGAATAAGCGGTTTAGTTATGAGCTTTCGTGCTGTTTGGTTCAGCGCTGCAGCGGGAGAGACGCAGAGCTGTGCGTCATTGCCACATTACGGTAAGAGAGAGCTGTGTTTGCTAAAGCAAAAATAACGTTTACTGTTGCTTATACTTATATAACCCCATAACTTCAAGTGCATCACATCAAAATGAAGCATATTTGCTTTCAAAATACACATGGTCATGCCAGAGTCATGGAATGCACATATATAATGTATAGCTTGAATGCACTGTGTATAAACGGGTCAAATGCATAAATCTGATCTAATGACACGAATCCTTCTTCTTTTTAACCCCTGCCTGCAGCCCCCAGTGCTAGAGACATGATTCCTCAATATATACAACTGCCTGAGGAGAGATTGTTACTCCTCTGACCAGACGTTTCCTTCAGACAAATGATATTCCAGCTAACACGGAACATTCTTAGAATGCTGGCTAACATTCTCTAAAAGTTCCCTGAAAGCTATCAAAAACGTTCTCACAGTAACATTAATAGAATGTTTAACACTATGTTATATATATCGAAATCGCTCCTATTTAGATAAATAAGTAAACGTGTGTGTGTGTGTGTGTGTTTTCTCCCATAGAGAAATCACAATCTGTCTTCAATAACAGCACAGCTCTGTTCATCTGCAGGATATGAACACTGACGATTGTGAATCAGACTGTTTTATTGCTCCGTCTGTTCCCTTGGATACGGCATCTATTAAGTGTCTTGGTTTTATCTGCACATTCGATTTAATCTCTTTTGTGTGTGTGTGTTTTACTCACATTCCTCTCTGTATTGTAAATGTAAATGTATTTCAGGTTGTTTTTGTTTGTTTCTTGGCTTGTATTTTTCTCTCTCACAAAACTCTCCATACGAAAGAGTCATCAATGATCTTTAATATCTTGGTTGTTTCTCATAGACACAAATGAGATGAAATGGAGATCAAACAGAGTCTCCTGCTTCTTAAAGAATGTGACTCCAGTAATCTCACATGTGTCTGCTGTAGAGTTTCAGGGAATGTTTACATTTTAGTCCAGCCTGACTCACGTTTTTGTTGTTCTCAGTTTTTCAGTCGCAAACTATTACTATTACAGTACACTCAAATCCAACACTGAAGACATGAAACCTGATGTCAAACTGTACCATAAGACATAAAAGAACGATAAAAGCAGAACCTCCATGCAATAAATGTTCCTCTGGGTTTCTAGGTGTCCCACAACTCTCACTCCCGATAACAGTAAGACTGCTTCCAGATCCTCTTATCTTGAGCAGAAATCCAGCTGCACAGGTAAGATATTTGATGGGACTCAGAGGAACCCGTGATCATGTGTTCGGTGAAGCTGGGGCTCTGAAATAACACAGCAGAGGTTAAACAAAGACAAGTGCCAGTAGATGTGAGGATCAGTCAGCAGACACACAAAACCCACCCGATTCTCAGCTCGCCCTAAAACACTTGTCACCCACCTGCACTCCCCAGCTAACAGGGAATGTCCTCAGAATGTTGTCTAACGTTCTGTAAACGTTCTCTCTAAGTTATCAACAATGTACTTGCAGTAACGTTAGCAAAACATTTTTAACCCTGTGTTATGTAACAGTATGCAGTGCTAAACATTTTAAATTGTTGCATAACCATGTTAGTTGGGAATAGCCCAAATATAGTTTTTGTTATCAACATTGTTAAATAGTTCATGTTTAATACACTGAAATGTGCATACTGCATCATTTCTATACACATATACTGTAGAAATACAGAGTGTAGAATGTGATGTACTGATAGAATACAGTGAGTGCTGCCCTCTACTGGTGTCAGGCGCTCACTGTCAGCACTCGGTGTTCATTTGGCATGTGTCATAATGAGCGTCTGTGTCTGTGGGGAGTGAGTTTGGAGATACCTGCTTCCTGTGTTCTCCTGCAGATGGCCCTTTCCTTCGACACTGGAGTCGCAGACGCCACCGGTCCCCTTCAAATCCCTCGAGCCAAATTAGAAGCCATTAATGCGGTTCCTCCGACTGGCATAATAGAGCAGATAGACAGCTCCAGCTGATCTGAGGCCTGTGCTTTCACAGCTTCATCTCATGTCACAGTAGTTTAGCACAGCGTGATGTAAAGTTCTGTGAACGACGAACACAACATGCCGTCTGATAAACACGAGAGAGGAGCAGCTGTGTGTTCTGTGAACATATTGTGCTGCATCAGTTCGCAGACTGTACGTATGCAAACATACACAAGAAATACTACACAGTTATAAATGTGAAGGCTTTACTTTCTGTGTTTTAATGTTGTAGCCTAACTTGTGAAAGGAACATAAACGCTAAGCTAACATTCAGGTACCCAGCTAACAATTTTAGGTTGTAAGAATGTTTCTCTAACATTTCCATTAAGTAACAGAAACGTTTAAAGGTTGTTTTGAAAGGTCTAGGAAAGTTCAAAATGTCCTTTTTTAGATGTTGTATTAACATTACTGTTTGATTACAAGTTTGATTACATGATTACAAGATTCTGTAATGTTTTTAAAACGTTCCACTAACAACTTAGGAACGCTTTTGATATGTGTGATATACCATGTTATGATTTTAATGTATACATCATATAATAACTTTTATGATAATGTTGTTTTTTGTGTTTTTTGAATGAATAAAGCAGAACACTTAAAATTTACAGAATATGTAAACTGGATTTTAACATTTTCTGACACATCTGTGTGTAAATGTATCAACACTCATGTTGTTTGAAGCTCGTCCTGTGCATTTTAAATGATGTCACAGTAGATTTGTGTTACTATCATAATAAAGTCATTTCTTGTAATGAAACATCATTGTACTGTGTTTACAAGAGGGTTCAGTAATCTTCAAAGAGGGCACTTCAGTTATACTGTGTTGTCACAGTAAATTAAACTGTTCTTTTATTCGAATAAGGGACGTAGACCAACCAAGATAAAGATGATAAAAGCCGTCCTGCCACAGAGAGCGACGACGCCTGTCAGAAGTCATAATTAACTGCTTTAATTAAGATTCCCGTCAACGAAAGGACGTCCATAATGGAGGAGGAGATTTAATTACCTTCCTCCTGCAGCCTCGAGTTCCAGACACTCAGGGAAACAATTAAGTCCCTCTTACCCAGACAAATGGCCCCAGAGTCCGGCCCTCACTGACCCTTTCTATTAATAACATATATGAAGATAATGAGAGATGTCTTCAGAACGTAGACCTGACGTTTAATGCATTTAGGAAATGACAAGGTAATTGTGTTTATAAAGTGAGTGAACACAGATAATACTGGCTCTGGTCAGGCAGACAAATCATACATCATCATTTTAAATATCTGCACGGACTGTATGTATTCATATCTAAATGTGGGGAATCTGCTAAAGCATTGTATTTAAACTAGATCTTTGCCTTAGTGAAGTACAAAATGAACAAATAATACTTCTGGGAAAAGAAATATCTTACAGAAGAAAAGGAGTATGAAAAGAACTGAGGTGTTTGTGTTTGTTACATTGTGCATTAGCAATGCCCGAGTCATGCGATTAAATTTCTATTGTTTTTTTTTCACCATTAAAAGCAATTTGGATATTTATCTATAAAGCCCTGATGTCCACTTTGACAAAATCTTTATCGATCAAATATAACTTTTCCACTGACGCAAACATCACTGACGCTAACATGGGTCAGAATTGTATCATACATGTAGAATAGGCGCACAGACAACAAACACAAGAAAACAAGCAAAGAAATCTAACTTACATGTAACACATTTGCTTTTTTTTGCCGCCCAAAGGACTTTTAATGCGTTTGTTATTTTCTAACAATACTTTTCTTTTTCTACAAAACAATTTCTAACAAGTCATTAAACACTAAATTATTTCCACTATTCTAAGAGATATTTGTAATAAGTCAGAAAAAGAGCGTAAGGAAACATAAGAGTTGTATGATACTGCCCTCTGCTGGTACTGTCTGTTATCTCACTCTTTTACACAACGATAAAGATCGAGTCTCCAAGTGTTTCTTAAGCCAGTGGTTCTCAAACTGAAGGCTGTGGCCCCCATGGCGGCCACCAGATGGCGCTAGAGGTGCCGCATAGTTTAGGAAATTATTTAAAAACCTTTACATGTATGCAATCAGGATTGTCCTTTGTAAAATATGATGCATTTAAAAAAAATAGAAATATTAAAATATATATATATTTTATTGCACGCATTTTTAATATTCAACATCAGAGAAATAAGGCTACAAAGAGAATTGATGTTCCGGCATTGTATAAAGTTATTTGATTTTGGTATAATTCTTAAAGTAAAATCGTAAGTTTGACAATGTTGTCGTCATGAGTTTAATTCTGGGGGTCCACAAAAGGATTCACCTTAAACAAGGACAACCCCCTAAACCTCCTGCTGACTCCCACTGGCATAAGCCATAAAATGTAAGCTGTTGTTTGCATTACATACATACATACGTATCAAAATATAACATTATATACTATGATATATATTACAGGATGTGACAAAACAAAACATGTTTCTGGGAAAGATTGTCTGCCCTGCCTTTATCAATATTATTTTTGTTTAACGTATTTTATTTTGAAATTGTATTTAAAAATACCTTATTAAAAATTAGTTTTTATTTTAATATTTAATATAAATGTTGAATTTTTTTACTTAATACATTTAATTGCGAAGATTACGTTAACTTTTTATAGCACGTTTCCTACAGGTAAGATTATCACAAACGCCTGTGATTGGTCCATTTACATCGGCGCTTTGAAAAGTAACAGATAACACGTGACAGTGCCTTCTACATAGCAGTTCTGCAGCGTTCTTCGCGATCGTTTACATCACAGTATTAACACGATAATCGTGAGTAGCCGTAAATCTGAAGTACACATTAAAGATTTAAAACAGAATAATGATGTTTAAGATCTACCCAGCCTGATCAAACAGGATATGTCGAGTGTCGGCATTAGGACCCGGAGGCGCAGTGTGTGTGTGTGTCTGCTGTATTGTTATTGTGTAAGTCATGACGGGTGAAGTTACGCGGCAAGGACAGACGAGCACAGTCGATGAAATCTTTACATGCGCACAGAAATCATCATAATACTTATTTTCTGAAGGACAAGCTGTAAAAACTGCAAGCAGTCAGAACGCTCTCTGCACGAACAGGTTTGTTTATGTTTTACTGGCCTACAGTAAGAGAAGTTTCTCACTGTGTTTAATACAGAACGTATGCACATATGACTTAACATTACTGATAGCCATAGATTACCCAGCTAACCATTTTAAGTTGCAATAACGTTTCCATAACGTTTCCATTAAGGATCATTCATAACCTCCGGTTTTTAATGTTAATAATGTTCTACTAATATTACTGCAAGAACGTTTTTGATAACTTTGAGAGAACATTCTGAGAAAGTTCGTAAATATTCTGTAATGTTACTGTGATGTAAATAACTTATTTAAACTCTGCCTACTTTAAAAATACGTGTACTGATAATAGTAAATAGTAAAAACATATACAAAATAAATACAATTAAAAAGCAGTGAAACACTGTATTTTGGGCATATACTGTGGTATTATTATGGTATTTCTTAAACTACTTTGGAATGACATGGTGTGAATGATAAAACTATTCAGTATTATGATATATATCAAAACATACTATAATGTTAGGATACTGTCACTATACTATGCCTCCGCTACTGTACTTTATTGTTCTGGAAAATCAGTTTATGTGATTCCCAACCATGTTGTTTTTCCAGATATTCATTGTGTGGATCCATCATCATCATCATCATGGTGGAGATGAAGAGTTACTGTGAATCAGGCGTCTCCATGCAGCAGGTGTGGGTGGAGGGCGGTCTGACCCTCTGTTTCTACTTCACCCTGGTGCCCTGCGTCCTGCTCGCCCTCTCTTTCCTCTTCGGTACCATTCTGTGCGTTTGCTACGGCCGCTACGGCACAGAGATGGAGCCCAAGTTCATCCCTCGTTCCCGACTCTACCGCCTGCAGGTGGGTCTGTCAGTGCTGCTCGCCCTGCAGGCTCCGGGTTGGATGGTGTTCCGGGTCACACAGGGCGGAGAGCTGGCGGGATACGCGGTGCTGTATGGATGCCTCTCAGCGCTGGGCTGGATTTGGGCCGTAGCTTTGCTGCGATTGGAGAGGAAAAGAGTTCTGGTGCGCGACAGAACCAGAGGACACAGTGCGGTTCTGTTGCTGTACTGGGCTGTAGCTTTTGCAGCTGAAAACCTGGCGTTTGTGTCGTGGATGAGCCCTCAGTGGTGGTGGGCCCTGGAGACGCCCACTCAACAGGTATTTATGATTGAATGTATAGTAGAAATATAGAAAACAGCACACATGCTGTCATCACCAGCAGAGTGAAAATGACATGAATATGAGGACTGCAAGATATATCGAAATATCACAGATGTGCACAGACGGTTTTCAGTAAATTTCAGTAACGTTTAGTCAAAGTTTTAGGTTGAAACGTGCAAATGTTAAAGTAAGAATGTGAATATATGTTAATGATATAATTTCCAGTTTTTAAATGTATTTTAACATAACTAAATTAAATTTTACAAATTTAATGAATTACTGTATCAAATATTGCATATCGCATTATTTTGAAAGTTATCGCATGTCACATTTTTCTTCAGTATCATGCAACCCTATCGAAGACAATTGTAAAAAGTGTTATGGAAATACTATAGAAATATAATAAAAAAACAATTGTAACACAATATTGTTGTACACTATGTCAAGAACACGTTATTCTTTTAAGTACATCAGACCATATTACAATATTACATGACATAAAGTGTCAGGGTAACACTGTCACTAACAGTTGTTTTAACCTGGAATGACTCTCCTTGTTAAAGTTTTATGATTCGTGACCTGTGGCCTTGATTTCATTGTGTGAATATTAGGAAGTGACTCCAGTGTATGAATGCTTGCACATCATGACACAGCAGTATCTGATACTGTTGAAGCCTTTGAAATGAGCCTTAAAGGAATAATTAAGCAACAGGTTTTTTTTTCCAAGTTCAGCTGCTTGAAATGACTCTGTAGTCATCACAGCTCATGTTTCTGATATTATAAAACAACCTTGTCATGTCAGTGTGTCTGTAAATATTGTTGAGTCATGCTGAGCTCCGGCTGCCCTCATTGGCCACACCCCAAACTGCTTCCCATCAGCCAATCAGGTGTGAGTTGTTGTGACCCTCTAGGAAACAGGGCAGTTGTACTGTACTCACTCTAGTATTGAACTGCAGTAATGTATGGGGTGTTTAATATAAAATCAAGCATAAGAAATGCCTCAACATTGTGCAATGTAGCACAAAAACACAAAAACTTGACCTTAATACAATAAGCATTACATATAGATAATAATATATGTAAACAAATTATTGTTTTAATATAAAATTGCCTGTTTATAAATGTATAGTTAAATATAAAAAAGTGTAATTTATAAATCAAAATATAAATCAATCAAATTTAGATCTTCTTTGTAAATAAATATATTTATTGATTTTTTTTATCATGCATACAGTGGAAAGATAATTCGGTTGAACACAAGCAATAAAGAAGCACTTAAAAACAGCTAGCAGTAAAAACTACTGCAGTTCATTTCATTTTATATAAAGCTAATAACAGCATGCGACATAATGAAAAGCACTCTTGACATATTCCTGCTGAGGGTGGTGATTGATACAAGATTTGTACTGCGCGTGCTTCATTTGTTCATTGTGTCCTCAGGTGGAGTTTGCTTTCTGGCTCCTGCGTTATTTTGCCTCAGGTTTGCTGTTTCTCCTGGGCCTCAAAGCTCCAGGATTACCACGGCGACCATATATGCTTCTGATCAATGAAGACGAGCGAGACGTGGAGCATGGAGCTCAGGTGAGTGATTGACAGACAGACAGATTCCCAAATGAAAAATGATTTAGCAATCCATGATGTAATAAAACTTTGATTCATAAAGTCATAAAAATCAAATATTTTCATTATGAAGTGTTACTGGAACATTTGTATTATTAATTGTACTGCAGAATGTTCGGTTAATGCTTCAATATATACAAAAATATTTGGTGTATTTTTGGATACAGTGATAAATTGATAAACCTGGATGTGTCAGTCACTGTGTGAACATGTCTTACGATCTCCTCCATCTTCACAGTCTCTCTTAGGTCATTCAGACGAGAATCAGTCTACATGGAAAGATTTTGGGAAGAAGGTCCGTCTGCTGGTTCCGTACATGTGGCCCAAAGGAAGTTTCCTGTTACAGCTGCTGGTTCTGCTGTGCCTCAGTCTGCTGGGAGCAGAGCGCGCCATCAATGTGTTTGTGCCCATATTCTACAAAAACATCGGTACGCTTTCTTATTTAAAGGAGTAGTTCTCTCATAATCTACTCTTGCTCATTTGTCGATAACTTCAAATCTTATTGGTTCTCGCATGTCATGTGATTAGTTGTCATATTTATTGTTATGAAAAACATCACAAAAACCCAGAGTAAATTATGTACATTAAATTATGAGAGAATTTTCATATTTGGCTGCATTATTGCTTTAACAAATGCAAAAAAAAAAACAATATAAGTAACTCAAGCAAAGCATTTGTAACAAGTACTAACTTGAGTACAATTTGTCACGAGTACAAACGTCTCTTGTTTGAGATTCATGCTGAACTGAACAGTAAAGCAGTTGAAATGAACTCTAGCACACGTTTCATGCACTTTGTTGTGGTGCGCTCACAGTGAACCAGTTAACTGATGGAAGCTCCTGGAAGACATTGGCGACTACAGTGTGCATGTACGTCCTGCTGAAGTTTCTCCAGGGTGGAGGAGCAGGTGAGAACTTGTGCTTTCATGAGCTTTCCTAACGTGACGTTAAGTATTAGCTCAGATCCAAAATTCCATCTTCCCGTTTCCGTCCGCAGGTGCGTCTGGATTTGTGAGCAACCTGCGTTCTTTCATGTGGATCAAAGTACAGCAGTACACCAACCGTGTGGTGCAGGTGCGTCTGTTCGCTCACCTGCACTCTCTCTCTCTGCGCTGGCACCTGGGCCGTCGCACTGGAGATGTTCTGAGGAGCATCGACAGAGGAACTTCCTCCATCAACAGCCTGCTCAGGTCAGAGTCTGAAACTGCGTTTACATTTGACTGAGTTTGCTGGGGTGAATATATCGTATAATATGGAGATATTATTTGCTAGACATGCTCCAATAATGTGTCCAATATTAAAGTTTTGTGTATCTGTTGATTTGAACAGCTACATCGTGTTCAGCATCTTCCCCACCATCGCTGACATTGTGATCGCCATCATCTACTTTATCTCCTATTTTAACGCCTGGTTCGGCCTCATCGTCTTCATCTGCATGGCCCTCTACCTCAGTGAGTGTCCAGTAAACATGGACTTCTAAATATGCTAGTATAACCGCATACTGCACACTTTATTGGGTATATAATTTCACTTATATAATTTTATTTTTAATATGCGTTTATTATTAAATAATGTCACCTGTGAATGGAAGGGATCTGGCCTGCACGTGTAGACCTGGTTTAGGTGGCTAAGATGTGTTTGGTTAGAGGTTTTAACAGTCCCGGACTAGTTTACATATTTTAATGACCCACAATGTAGCGCAATGCATTGTGGGTACACACTGTCTCTCTGAATGTGCTCTGATCTGTATGCATGGAAGAAACAAACGAATGCTGTGTCTTTCTCAGCTCTCACCATCATCATCACTGAATGGAGAACGAAGTACCGGCGAGACATGAACACACAGGATAACAATGCCAAATCTAAAGCTGTGGACTCTTTATTGAACTTTGAGACGGTACGATGACTATTTTCCTTTTGATTGGTTGATAGCCCTGTTTCAAATCATATTGAATGCATCAAATTGTTTATAATATAAAACAAAATAAATGCATGTTCGTTCTGTTACATACCTGCTTTTATGACATAATAGCGTTTTAAATTGTTATGTATGTAACAGGTGAAATATTACAATGCAGAGAGTTACGAAGTGAATCGTTTTGAGGACGCCATCCTCAAATATCAGGTAACAGTATATATTAACCCCAGATGAGGGGCTACATTTGTTTAATACGTTAATAATAATTCTGCATATACTGTGTGATAACTGAGTGTGTTTTATATAAATGTTTTCTGAATGCTTTCTGAATGACGTTTATTTATTTTATTTTCTGGTCAGATCTCAGAGTGGAAGACCAACGCTTCACTGGCCTTCTTAAATCAAACTCAGAATCTCATCATTGGGTCCGGGCTGCTGGCTGGATCTCTGCTCTGTGCTTACTTTGTAACAGAGGGGAAATTTCAGGTACAATAGCAATAACATCTAATCTGTTAGAAAGCTGAGAAATGATCTGTTCTGGAACAAATGAAACAAGGTTTAGAATAAAATTGTACATGTACACAGTTAGCTCGTTCTTGCAGTAACATTAATAGAACATTTTAAAGTGTTCTATTAATGTTTATCATATAAACATTAATAGAATATATATCATATTTATCATAATGTTATTCTTAAGTGGTTAGTGGAACATTTTAAAAACTTTACAGAATGAAACATTTTAAATACTAACAAACTGTAAGTTTTGAATGTTCGTAGAACATATGAGGCGAGTGCTGTTGTTTAATTAATAACATGAATTATAAATGTAAATAAACTGTGTCTTGATGTTTTAGGTTGGAGATTATGTGCTCTTTGGAACATACATCATCCAGCTGTACACGCCTCTCAACTGGTTTGGAACATATTATCGGTACGAAGCTGTTAATTAATATTTCATTATAAATTTATCAGCAGTTACTTTTACGTTTTGACACGCGGTGAACGTCTCTTATTGTTTGGACAGAATGATCCAGAGCTCTTTCATCGACATGGAAAGCATGTTCCAACTCTTCACTGAGGAAGAAGAGGTGAGTGCCCAGCTATAGCAGTCTTAGGTTATAAAAACGTTCCCTTAATGCTTCCTTTAAGTAACAACAACAACAGTAAACATGTTAACGTACTTAATAATAATGTTTCGGATATATATGTGATATATAATGCTTAAAAAGTTGTACCTACCATTACTGCAAGAACGCCTTTGATAACTTAAAGGGAATGTTAGCCAACGTTCCGAGAATGTTCCCTGTTAGCCGGATGGATGGATTTCTATTAAGTTCTTGTCACAGCAGCATTTGAATGATGAATGACGTCATTGTGTGAATTTTTGATCAGGTGAAGGATGATGTCAATGCTGGAAGTCTGTACTACAGGCAGGGCAAAGTCGAGTTTGAAAACGTGTTCTTCAGCTACACACAAGGGTAAGTGAACCGTAAAGTCTGTCCCTTCGAGGAAAAGTACCGCAGTGGTACCATGGTACTACAATACAAACTATGATAATGAATGATTATCGTATTCAGGAGAGTAAATAATGGAAGAATTTTCATGTTTGGGTGAACTGTCCCTTTAAAATACCTCAAAGAGTTTGATGGTAATACCGTGTATCAAATTCATATGTGCAATGCATGTACATGTTCAAAATGTGTATTTCACAGCTTTAATTAAAATGATATTTCTTTTGCAGCAAGGAGATTTTAAAAGACGTGTCTTTTACTGTACTGCCTGGTCAGACAATAGCACTTGTAAGTCTGTTCTATTCTGTTTGATCTTGTTTTGTCGCTTTCAGTGCACATTAAATGCATTACTGTGTTTTTATATGCAGATGTAAAGTAAACACACCTGTCTCTTTCTCTCAGGTGGGTCAGTCCGGATCGGGGAAAAGCACCATCATTCGTCTGCTCTTCCGTTTCTATGACGTTCAGGGAGGTTGTGTAAAGATAGACGATCAAGACATCTCGAGGGTGAGCATGTTGTTGACACACACACACACAGCCTCATGTTTGTGTTTCAGTTACGTGGAGTGAATGGGTGGTGTTGTGCATGTGGATGTTTCAGGTGAAGCAGAGCTCTCTGCGTGCTCACATCGGTGTAGTTCCTCAGGACACCGTTCTGTTTAACGACAACATTCGGAACAACATCCGCTACGGCCGGGTTAGCGCCAGTGACCTGGAGGTGGAGGAGGCTGCGACCGCCGCCGACATCCATGACAAAATCATGACCTTCCCCGACGGTGAGAGACTGCGACACTTAACGACACTTAATGAATTAGTGTTCATTTATATTTGAAATTGATGATTGATTTGTATGTGCAGGTTATGACTCTCAGGTGGGTGAACGTGGACTGAAGCTGAGTGGAGGAGAGAAGCAGAGAGTAGCTATCGCTCGTACCATCCTCAAAGCACCACAGATCATACTGCTGGACGAGGTATGAMGTCACCAAGTGCATTATGGGAACTGTGAAGTAGAATAACGTGCATTGCAACAAAGTCACAACCAATCAGAACATTTAATATGAGGAGTAGCCGTTATATGGAATTTTAGGTGGAAATAGATTTTATTTTTGTTGACTTTTTTTGCACTTTATAACACACAGTTTTTTTTTTATGCTTATTCAGTGCTGCTCTGCATGTACATACGTTCATGATATTAGCTTTTTCCCACAGGCCACTTCTGCTCTAGACACACAAACAGAACGAAACATTCAAGCCTCACTCGCTAAAGTCTGTGCCAACAGAACAACTATTGTGGTTGCACACAGGTAAGTGGATCCCAGTTCATGTCCAGTAAGTTCTGTCTGTTAACTCTCTCACGGTTCTGGTTACATCAAAGTTACAACTACCTCTTTGTACCAATAACTAGGTTACTCTTACTAGTTCAGACCTTTGTTAACTAAAAAGAATGTGATACAGTAAAATGCAATTACAGTATGGCCAAAAACCTGTTACTATTTTATAGCCATGCAGTTATAGAAGATTAACAGCTTCTAATTTACATCAACACCCCTTGGAATGTGTGTCAGCCAGTCAGAATCAAGAATGCAACAGTGCTGTGGTACAATATGAACAGAGTTAATTGTAACATTCTGTCATTAATGTGTGTGCTGTAGATTGTCGACCATCATTGGAGCCGACATGATTCTTGTTCTCAGTGATGGACAGATCGTGGAGAGAGGAAGGTGAGTGAACAACCTGCTGTTTATTTACGAGAACAATAAGCAGGAAGGTATTAAGTACATAACAGATTCACAACAGTAAGTTTATAATGATGATTTATAATTTCAGCTGTCAGGTCTGATTTCTTGGGAAATGTCAGTTTAGCTTCATTTGACTTCAACATATGGAATAAAGTACATAGAATAACCTGCAGTTTTATGTTTCAAACAGAGATGGCGATAGAGAGGCACAAGTTACAGATTGCAGCTTTAAGTAAATGTGTTGTGAAAACAGACAAAGTAATAAATTAATTTACTGTCGCATTTAAAAGTCAATTGTGATTGTTTTCGTGCAGACACGAGGAGCTGTTGGCAAAGGGAGGGATGTATTCTGACATGTGGATGAAACAGCAGCAGGCTCATGACTCTGACTCTGCCTCGGACTCTGAGACTAAAGACAGGAAATCAGAGAAACTACAGCCCCCACAATCCTCTGCAGGGCACCGGGGCCACTGAAACGCATCACACCGCAGCAGTTAATTAAGTGCTGTTTTATTACTCTAGCTTATTTATTTCATGTTGTTTTTTACTACGTTTGTGCAGAGAACGTGTATCTGAGGCCAGTTCTTCAAAATGGTGTATCTTGGCTAAGCTTTATTTCGAAGACTTTATTTATATGTCCACTTAAAACCGTTTCCCCTAAACGCATCCATAATGCTAATTAGCCTATT
This sequence comes from Botia kubotai, assembly GCA_036877585.1. Classification (NCBI taxonomy): domain Eukaryota; kingdom Metazoa; phylum Chordata; class Actinopteri; order Cypriniformes; family Botiidae; genus Botia; species Botia kubotai. The sequence continues at coordinate 17,758 of JAZGTI010009746.1, forward strand.
CATTAGCAACAGACAACTGACAGAGGCGTTATTGCACAGGTCACTGTGTTAAATTATGCTGTGACAATTCACTACAATTTATATTCGATATCACTGACAGCAACTTTACGACGCTTCAGTGTGTTGAATGGATTTATTTCATTGTAGTCTGTAATTTGAGTGGACATCTCTAGCAGCATCTTTGATGAGTAAGTGGTCATTGGGAACTGCTGTCATTAAATGTGAATATGATGCACACAGACAGTCATTGTCCATTACAGTTACATTTTGTAAGAATATTACATTTCTGGTAAGAGTGTACAACAATAAATGTTATTAAAATGACAGATTAGATTTGTGTATAGAAGAAATCTAATATTAAACTTAATTTAAGTTTGAATTATTTTTAAGTAGAGAAGAAAATATTGTGTTTGGTGTATTAATGTTTAATGTTTATTCAAAAGAACTGAATGGGGTGAAATCGTTTTCCATTAAGCTGTTTTTAATAATTAAATGATCATTATGGGGTGTTACAAATCATACTGTGTTGCTTAGACACAATAGGCTGCTGTACTGAACAAAGAATTTGGTGGGACTGACTCTAATCTCAGGGGCTGTGGTTCGAATGAGACAAAGGGCACGTGGTTTAGCTCGCTATCATTTTTGCTAGGTGTAAAATTACATACGTTTGAGATATTTGTTGAATAATGAGTGACAAT
>JAZGTI010009747.1:0-18454 GCA_036877585.1 Botia kubotai
GAATTAATCCTCTGCGGCGATGCTATCCGCATTTTGCCTGCATTCCTCTCTTGAAAACAAACTAGCAGCTTTACTGAAAGTATGGATGAGAAATCCAAGGCCCCCAATCCGACATTACTCAAGGAAAGCCTTCATATCGCAGTCCCCTGAGACTGCCACCCAGCTGCTGCCATCTGGTTGGTGCAGATTATGTTGGTGCCAAGAGGAAGGAAACCCGAGACTGGAAAGATTGTGAGCTGTCTGTAACAGATTTAAACGTACTGAAAGTATCTGAAGTACCAGTTTTGGACGTGGTACAACAACAGTAAATGTGTACCATGGTAATGGCATGGCTTTCTTTGAAGTACCATGCAAAAACCATTGTATATACATATGCTAATTGTTCAGTTACATAACAAAGTACCATGGTAACCCAGCTGACAAGTAACATTGGCTAACTTTCAAAGTGATCAACAAAGCTCATGCAGTAACGTTAGAACAAAGTTTTTTACATGTTACATGGCATATATCAAAAACATTATTCTTAAATTGCTAGTGAAACGTTTTAACATTAATACCTTTTCTAAAAAACTGGACGTTTTAAACATTTTTAAATGTTTATGTAACTTAATGGAAACATTAGGGAAACGTTCTTACAACCTAAATTGTTAGCTGGGAATACTGTCGGAAACCATGACTGTACCATGGAGTTAACTGGGATGGTGGCAGCACTGTGGAAAATAATATGTGCCTACTAACCCATAAGTTACACCAAGCTGCACTGATCAAAAACGGGCAGTTTTGGAGATCACTTTCCTGTTCAATCACAATTGGCTGCGGCACTTAACCTCACTCTGCTGCAGGCAGGCTGATTGGCTCTGCAATTAGTGTATTGCGTCTCACTGTGGAGGAAGAACATGTGCTAAATTGCGAGAAGAACAATTTGGAGAGTGAAATTGCTGTGGCGTGGGTCACGCACAGGTTCAAGAATAATACACACACACTGGAAGATTTTGCCGCTGTTCTCCATGTAAATGAGCTTCATAATCTATTACATTTCATCAAGTAACTGATGAAAGCTCAGTATGTATTCTACAAAATGGCCACCAGGAAGATGACAGTAACGATGACAGTAACGACGACAGTACAAACAACGGACAGTAAAATGACAGTATTTCTCTTTTTATCTTTTGTACAGCAAATAAAAATGTTTAAATAATACACAGGAGTTTAGAGACTATGAAGCTTCTTGTAAAATGTATCTATTTATTTTACACTGTTAAAATAAACAATAAATCATTTTAAATGTAAAAATAATCTTGACTATTATTAACACCAACATTTTTGTTTTGTCTTCTAGCACATGACAAATAGCTAGTCATTAACAAACATTAACACTATATTTCTAGATAAATAAAAAGTTTCAGAAACTACTTCTGTGGCGCTTTTTGTTGGTTCAGCGGATATTTTTTCACGCTGTTGTGTTTAAGTGTTGGAGTACAGTGCCGCAACAAAAAGTGCCAAAAACGTATAAACGCTTCTTGAGCACTATGCGCTGTGTTCGCAATCTGCGAATGTTCAAACGATGGTGCCAAACGAAAGCGTAAACAAAGCTAAGCCAAGCACACACTACAAGACTGAAGCTTGTTGCAGTTTTACATCTAGTACACTGCAACCAAATCGTCTGTGTGGTTTGTTGACTCCAGTCTTGCTATGCGCCTAAATTTACGTGACGGTGAATTTCGATAATCTTTTGTTTGACGCAGCCATTCTGTGATTAATACTGCAAATGTGCACCAACACCACAGAAAAACAACAACAAAAAGCTGTGAGTTTGTAAATGTGCACAGCTTTTTTTATAGGACGTTTTAAGAATGTTTCCATTAAGTAACAAGAAGGTTATTTTAAACGTTCTGGGAAGTGAAAGTTTGGGAAAGTCCAAACAGAACGTTTTTTAGACATATTAATGTTACGCACACATTTTTTCTGTAACGCTTTTAAAAAGTTACACTAACAACTTAAGAGTAACTTAAGCTTTTTTAATATATATGATATATAATGTTAAAACTAATAACAAACTAATAATGTTTTTTATAATTTTGAGAGAACGAATGCCAATGTTCTAAGAACGTTTCCTGTTAGCTGGGTTTGTGGTGTATGTGTGGCATAAGGGTACAGAAAAGATTTGGACATTGTAGCAGATAAAGCAGAAAATGGAAAACCAGCCATCCAGCAATCGAAATGTCCAGCTCAATCTACCAAGAAAGAACGGTGAGAGATTGCAAACAAACAGAGAAGAGACCAAAAGAAATAAACTGCATTCAGGAATCCTGCAGTGAGTCAGTTTTATCCACCTGTAATACAAAAGGCAATCGCAAACTCCACGAGACAGTTTTCAACACTGTGTAAATAAACAAACAATGGTTTTACGGGGTAAAGAAATATCAGCTAACAGGGAACATCCTCAGAATGTTGGCTAACATTCTCTAAAAGTTCACTCAAAGTTATCAAAAATGTTCTTGCAGTAACATTGGTTGAACTTTATAATGTTACATTTCATATATATCAAAAACAATATTTTTAAATTGTTAGTGGAACGTTTTAAAACATTTTCAAAAACAAGCGATAACGTTAACACAATGTCTACAAAATGGACTTTTCGAATCCTCCTGAAACTTTCATAATAACAGTTTAAACTTTTTTACTAATGGAAATGTTAGGGAAACGTTCTTACAACCTAAAATTAGTAGTGGAGGCTGAGAGATTGCAAACAAACAGAAGAGACACAAAAAGAAAGAAACTGGATTCAGGAATCCTGCATGGAGTCGGTTTTAGCCACCTGTGATTCAAGAGGCAATCATAAACTCTTCGAGAGCCGCTTTGCACAATCGGGTATGTAAACACACAACAGCCTTACGTAATAAAAAAAAAGCATTTCACCGTAGAACCGTGTCTGGAATTTTATGAGCTGCGATGAGGATGGTGAAAGATTAGAAGAGAAAGCGTTAGTGCATGAAGAGAAAAACTAGGGAGATAAAGCGAGGCTGTCTAACCTCGCCTGGTCATCCATATTCAAAGTGGCAGCGTAGTAGCAGTACAAACAAACAGACCAACCGAGTAGATCTAGAAACAACATCACGCATTCAGAGCACAGCTGCTTTAAAACACAATCGGGGACAAATGATCAGTCACCTCTCAGACGCCGACCACCTACAACATTATCGCGTGGGTATTTTTTCCCAACGACCTGCCATGACACGTACATATTAATACAACAAGCGTCAAATATTGTTCATCGCAAAGTCGAACTTCGTGTTCCTCCATATGTGTCATTATCTACAGCACAAAGCGTCAATAAAACAGAAAAATAAGACATCTGTACATGACAGGGGCTGTATACACCAGTGGCACGCTTTTCCACCTAGAATCAGATCTGCTGTGTCAGAACATCTTCAGTATACTGTCAATGTACTGTGACTGAAGCTCCGTGGAAGGCAACGTTTTGATGACTGTTATGACATTTTGAGCGCAGTGTGATAGCACAGATGATATTGGTTAAGCTACAGCATTTTGAAGCAAGTCGCTCCGATCCATCCATCACGAGCATCTAAGTAATGCCCTCGCAACTCACTTTCTGTTTGAATGAGGAAAGACTGAAATCTACAATCAATTTACACAGTTTGTGTTTCAAAAACATACAAGTCAAGTCGTATAACACGTCAAGTCGTATACAGTATGCTTGTTTAGCTTATATTATACGTATATGGTTAGACAGGTGTGTAGGTGTGTAAAGCGAATCTAATTACTTGTAAATGCAGAATGTATGATGCTTACGCTTGACAGAAAAAGAAATACTGATTGGAAGATTTATGAAATACATGAAGAGGATCTGAATGTAATTTTAGACGTACAATCTTGACTAGCCCAGGTTGTAAACCGCTGTTGTAAGCTAAACAGCTCTCAGATTCTTTGTTTAGCCAATCAGAACACTTTCTGCCAGTCAATCTTTCTGCTTACGTAGAGGAGACAGGAAGCTGACGGTGTGGTAGATGAAGCAGATTAAGTTAAGCACCGTATTCAGCTTTATAAGCACTTGTCAGTTTATGTTGCGAGAAGGTTATTTTGCCACCGTTGCGTTTTTGACCCTTTGACAACACTGGGGTGACATTCTCTCCTGTTCCATCTCTGATTACAACCTTAAGGCTGCAGTGTGTCTTCTTAAACCAGTTTTATAAACATAAAACGGGCATAAAATAAGTGTGATACATTTACATTTATGCATTTGGCAGATGATTTTATCCAAAGTGACTTTTAAGGCATATTTAAGGTTTACATTTGATCAGTAAGCGTGTTCCCAGTGACTCGAACCCACAACCTTTGCGCTGCTAACACAATGCTTAATCAGTTAAGCTACAAAAGTTGTAGACCACCTAACATCTGTAAATGACCTTGTGGATATTTTAAAGAGCGTACTTTATGCATTATTTATAAAACTGCATACATGCCAGAGCTGTTGACCTGCTGTGAGTCTGTTTAGCACACTGGCTGGACACATGGAGAGGTGACAGATGCACGCACACAATTAAACGGGCAGTCTGACAGTATAACGGATCAGATGCGCTGCTTTCAGTGGGCTCTGAGGGGTGTACACTGATCAATATAGCACAGAGGTTGGATCAATGGGCTATGTATGGCAATGGCATATCAAAGGTGCCCCTTTAACCTCCACTGCACCCACAGAAAGCACAAGTGTGTGTGTGTGTGTGTGGGGGGGGGGGTCACACACACCTACATTGTGGGGACAAGCCAGCGGTCCCAACGAGGGAAACTGATTATGAAATACTAAATGATGTTTTTTTTGAAGTGTGAAAAAGCAGAAAGGTTTCTGTGAGGGTTGGGTTTAGGGGTAGGGTGAGGGGATAGAATATACAGTTTGTGGTATTATGTTGATTACCAATAACAATAACAATACTTTTAATTCATCTATTTTAATATCGCAGTAATTACAATACATCTACAGTACACTGGAAGTAAACTGGGCCAGCACTTTGAGGAGTTTATAAGCAGAAATGTGAAGCTATATTTTTGCCGAAGCAAAATATAAAGTAGGCAACAAGAGCAGTTTATTATTCGAGCTGTATAGATTTCTCTCTAGGTGGATGAACTTTTGGCTTTGTATTACTCACAGCTATACCCAGTTTATTTCCAGTTTTCCTGCACATACTGTGCAAAAAGTTACCAAGTTGAAACACTGGATATAACTTTACACAGACAAGGTCAGTAAGTACACATACATTTTGTGGCTACACTTTAAAGCTGCAATCCGTACCTTTTGACTCTCCATCGCCATCTCTGTCTAAAACATAAAATTGCAGGTTATTTTACGTATTTAAAGCGAAACTGACATTTCCTAGTAAATCTGACCCAGCAGCTCAAATTACGTTTACATTTTTATAAACTTACTGCTGTGAATCGGTGTGAATAAAAAAAGTTACGGATTTCATCTTTATAAAAGTGTGTATTTTAATGTTTATTGTCTGGTCCTGTGAGCTCACTGAAACAGTGAAATGTTTAGTTTTTAATTGTGGGAATGATTTTCTTCTTGTCAAATTCATTTTCTGTGGTGATTGACATTGTGCCACCAACGCTGTGGATCAAGTGTAACCTGTTGACAAGACTTCAGATCGCAGACTTTGTATTTGGCAAATCTCCGCACAGTCTTATCGAGATTGTCTGAGCTCTTCTGAAACTCAAAAATATTCCATTTACTGACCCACAAATTGAACACCCATCTGTCTCTGCTTCCCATCCACGTTTATTCAGTGTTTTTAAATAAGCTGCTGGATGTCATGTAGCATGTAATGTAACTGACATTTCTTGGTGAACTGTCTCTTTAAGGAAACATCTCCATTTAACCCAATTGCTGTCCGCTGCAGAAGAACTGGGAAATGAAGGAAATCTCATTTGTGATTTTCTACCCTACAAGCTGCCCGTAACAAACCCTGTAATGATCCCCACCCAGCTAACAGCTTCAGGTTGCAAAAACCTTTTTCTAACTTTTCCATCGAGTAGCAAGAACATTAAAATGTTAAAAGGAATGTTCTAGGAACGTTCAAACAGTCAATTTTGTTTAGACATTGTATTAATATCGCTTGGTTATAAGAACGTTATTAAAACATTTTTTAATTCTGCAACATTTTTAAAACGTTCCACTAACAACTGTCATGATATATAATGCTAAAACGTTTTCTTTAGTAACTTTGAGAGAACGTTCACAGCACATTAGCCAATGTTCCGAGAACATTCCCTGTTAGCCGAGCAGTTACATAAATGATTTGCACAGAGCCGAGAACAAAGAGACAGAAGTGAGAAAGAGTTGAGAGAATGACTCAAAGACGTTTCCTCAGAAACATCAGTGACCAGAGGCTAATGGACGTCATGCTCCATTAAACCTGAGTGGAAATCACTGATGGACACATGCAAGCAGATTCATTAAACACTCAGAGCAGATCAATATGCCAGAGCCTCCAGACAGGAACCTTCTGTGTCAGGCTAACAGCCGGGTTAATTTTATCTCCCTGCAGCTCAATAGGGGTCGACCCGCACAAGACAAAACAGGGGCCATGACTGAGAAAACAAAACCATTTATTAACAGTGGAGACATGCTAAACTACACACTATAAAATAGTCGGTGAGTTGCCTGTATAATTAAATCACACAGTATAATGAGGCTGGTTTTAAATATATATTTAAAACGTTTTTAAAACGAACATTTTAAAAACGTTACAGAATTAAATAAATACTATATGCTTTTAACATTTTCGTTAGTAGCTAGGTTTGTCTCTGACAAGGTCAAAGTACATACATGGAAATAGTTGGAAATACAAATTCAAATAAGTCCTAATTTCTGTTTTATAGCTTTAACACAAAACCAAACCATCTCACCCCTGGCTGGGATTCATTAAGCTGGTGGACCTCACTAGAGAACTAATCAGTTGTTTGGGGCGACTGGCGGACTGCCATGACTCATCGCTATTACAAGAGCAGCGAATGATCCTCCGCTGGAGGTGATTGTATTTATGGCAAATGAGTTTCAAAGCCGTGGCCTTACCTGCATCAAATGAAATTACATTTCTCAAACAGAACACCAAGCACAATACCATTACGAAACCACGTATGCCCAATGATTTGAAAATCAATTCATATTCAATGGAGTGCATGAGGCCCACAGAATAAGCCAGACACATTTAAATAAGATAGGGCTATTTTTTCTTCGTTTCTCTTGCCTGGCTTTACGCCTCAGTCTCCTCACACGTTTCTTGTTCAGAAAGATCTCTCTGCTACAGTTGGCACAATTTAGCCAAACAACGCAGGCGTTTCCATGCCTGGCACACAGGGTTACAAACATATTTGCAATTAAATATTTAGTTAAAACGGAATGATGAAATCCCACAGCTGGTAGTCACTTCTTATGTGTCCTCACGTTCCGGCCCTTTTCCCACTGGGAAAGGCGGAATGGTAAACAAGAGCCGGCACAGGTTTTAAAATAAACAGACTGATGTCAGGAACAATATTCTAATACAGTAGTTAAATATAACTACTGTAGTGCGCGTAAACCTCCGCAATCACTTGAGTTGCATCCAATTGGCCACTGGCCTGACATGGCCGTCAGCCAAACTTCTGAAACAGGGATTACAATACATCTGAAACAGAATCCCCACGGCGATATTTATTACATGTTGCACTTAAAGCTGCAATCTGTAATTTTTATTGGTTAGAACTAATTGAACAAAATTTGTTATTATACAAGTACATGACAGATCAGTGTTCAACATGATCTCCATGATTCGCAAAACTACGTTTCTAAAAATGATTTATAATTTGAGCTGTCGGGTCTGATTTCATGGGAAATGTTTGTCAGTAAACCCGGCTGCTATATCTCATGTCCGGGAACTGTACATGGTGCAGCGTTTGTAGCTCTTACAGCAGTTGTTCGGAATTTAAATTTGTCATCCACGTTAAGAAAATAACTCTGCAGGTAACCTGTAATTTTATGTTTCAAACAGAGATGGCGATAGAGAGGCAAAAGTTACAGATTGCAGCTTTAAAATACTGTCGGTTTAAAAGTCATACAAATGCAGTGTTTCCTCTGACAGACTTTTCAATATGCTCTTAAGAAAACATAAGTTGAGGTACCAGATTTTTAAAATGTACCCAACACGAACGCAGATTCTCTGGCACGTGCACAATTATAGTCACATACCGTACAGCACCAGTTTCAGAACCAAGAGTTTAGACACACCTGAATCAATGTTCCTCGAGGTCTTTACAGGCTTTTAAAGAAATTAGTTTTGTAGACAAATGTAAGTCTGGAATTTCTTTGACCAAACTAACATTTTAATTAAATCTTTTTTCAGATGGATGAGTTGGACTGAAAAGGGAAGAAGCAGCAGCAGCCAACAAGTAAGGATTAGATTATATGGGAACTCCATCAAACTGGAAAAAAAAACATCCACTTTGTGTGGCTGTCGCCTCAGGAAGTTTATTGAGAGAATGTAGAGGGCTAGACTTTCTACAATAAAGCACATTTGATAACGTTTCTATATTTGTGTTTGTTATAATTTTGGTGACTAAAATCAGGTTCTAGTTATGGGGACACACTAACGTAGACCAGCTGTCGCAGTCAGCCACACCACTGTCGTGAAGTTGAACTTTCACACACATACACACACAATCTGAGAGCCGGAACTGCGGAATGGTGGCAACTGGGGCTGAAAACCCAGAGTGTTGACAGGAGAATATGTGTATTCACAGGCATGAACAAACGACAGGAAAGATATAAAAAGTTACAATTACCGTGTGGAGGCTGTCTTCCCCATTAGACTGTGACAAGTGTCACATTTTCATAACACTCAAAGCATAGTCTAATAAAATAACACATCGGCGCTTTGTTATCCATGTATTCTCCGTCGACCAAGTAAGCTTTTACTCTTTCAAAATAATTCGCACAAATATAATGAGCATTTCGGAGCAAAAGTTCCCGTACTACTAAATTAGACGTGGGGGAATTGAGGGAAAAGACACAATTGACAGCTCCATTCTTACAGCTTATTCCAAACAAACATGAATGCATGCGCTGCTGAATGAAGTGACTCGGTTAGGAGGTGTAAAAGTAGCTTTGTGCCTCTCGTCTGAGTCAGTGAATCAATTCTTACTGCATGCTCTAAACTATTGTTCTCAGGCTGAATGAGATGTCTGTTTCCTCTGTACGCTAAAGGGAGCAGATTTTCTCGCGCACGGACCAGCGCGATCAGAGAAGGTCTGTCATTTCATTACAGAGGGCGCAACAAAGAAAGACTCTCAGCCCTCCTCATGTTCCAAATGATCCGGAGGGCCCTGAGCTACTAATAACTGCTAATTAGTTTATAATATTCTGTCTTTTCTAGGGCCAGACTCATGAGCCCTGTGCTGCGAGCATCAGGAACGGCTGTAAGGCACTTTAACAAAACACAACTGCAGCTGTTCGCTTGGTGTGAAGCGCTACACCGATAATCACCCAGAACGGCAGAACAGAGGTGAGACAGAGCAGCAAGGTAATGCATGCGCTTATGTTGCTTTTGTGAAACGCATGAGAGCGGAGCAGATAAGGTCAACGCTACAGTAAGATCAGTTAATGAAATTGCTAAGAACCCCCCCCAAAGGTCCTGTTTGGTAATGGAAAAATGAACGGATCGCTCAGGCAGAACCTGTGATTTTACAATGCAAAACGTAACAATGTTTAAATGTCAGCCGATGCGTTAGTGTCTACAAAGCAAAGGGAAAAGCCAAAATTACAGTTTCATTGTTTTGGGTTCGAGTATAAATTTGTGTGTGCCGGTTACATTAATATCTAGTGACGTCGAGGTATTCTCCAATATTTAAAAAGATAATTGGCAACAAACCAAACAGCTTCATTTTGTACTGATCTCCGAAAGCGGATGGGCATCAGGAGCAATAAAACTGTCGCCGAGCGTCGTTCACACGTCGCTAGCAGGAGATTTCTGACCTTTGAAATGAAAAGAGATCTATCAATGCTCAAGCATTGATCAGGCGCTTTCTGCCATGCTTCCACGTTACCTTTGCGAAGTATTGATACAACCACGACTCGTTCTTATTACCTGCTGTTTACTCAAATTGATTTTGGTATTACGAGTAATATTTTCAAGTCTGCAAAATCTCCCAATCTTATCATTGCATTGTTGATCTGATCCAGATAACGATTGCATGCATTGCTTTACATGCTAAAAATCACTACCGATAAAACAAAAACATACCCAAACACTGTTTTAAAGAACAAATAAAAGTCAATATGTACCATACTGCGTGTTTAATTTCCTGAAATACCCAATGTGACTTTTGAATGAACCTCAGCCTTTTTATTCACTGCGTTGTACCACACATTGAGAATGTCCTCAACGGAGCAATTTTATTGCTGCAAAAATCAGTCTTAATAATATAGAACTGAGTTAAAAGCCATGCGAGATCTGATGCAGTTTGAATCGAGAAGATATTTTATATTTAAAAAGGCATTTAAACCAGTAATTTGGTAATAACAGAGCATCAGCAAAGTGTACCGCCCGCCTATTATCTTAATGTTACAATGCAAATAGGGATTAAGCCCAGAACACACTGGTGTGTGACAAGCCCTCAGTGTCGTGCATTAGCCCTGAGGAGAGTAAGCGCCTGGCTTATAAAAATGGCAGTGGGGTGATGACAAAGATGATGAATGTGTAGCTACATCGATACAAGAAATTCACATCCACATCTGCTGGATAAACAAAGACAAAGAAAACAGAGGAGCATGGACGTTGTTCCAGGACAAGTTAATAATCTTAGTTCCCCTAATAGTTCCAGTTAAAAGTGCAGAGGCCACTGTGGACAGTTCCACAGTGAGATGGATTCTCTTCATTGGTACATCATTTGGGATCACTGTGCTAAACCTATCAGTAAAACCAAAGCTGAATGTTTAAAATAATAATGCCGACTCTAAATTAAGTCTCTGACGCATGATGTCCATTATAGTGGACAGATGATTCAATAAATGACAACATAAAACATGGATGTCCAAAGTTTCTCCGAGACATTTTCCATTCTCTGCTATTACAATGTACCTCAAATATGCCATAACAGAAAATAAAGACTGCGAATTACTATATTTTTACACATTTCGTAAGTGAAGTGTGTGTTTTACCCTTTGTGATTTAATCATTCATGGTGGGTGTATGAGACTTACAATGAAGCCAAATCACATGTGCAAAAATGCATCACATTTACATCACATTTACATTAATGCCTTTGGCAGGCGCATTTATCCAAAGTGCACTACATTTTGTAAATACACGTGCGCCCTGGGAATCGAACCCACAACCTTTCTGCTGCTCTACCAGTGCTCTACCAACTTACAGGAATTAGTTACAGGAAATTACAGGAATCAGAGGAAAAAGATGAATCACAGGCAAAACAGCATGACTGACTGTTGACTACGTAATGCCATATTAAGATATTTATGCTCACTGCCCACTGAAGCAGCTTTCAAGTTGTCTTAAAAGGTAAGTTATTCACCTACAGCGCGACGCCTGTGAACATTTACGTTTATTTGGATGTTTAAGTGTTCTGTAGTTCATTTCCTTGAGGAACATCTTAAAATTCGAATTAGCATAAAAGCCTCCTTGAAACTGCGGCTTTCCTCTCGAGACAGACCCATTGACCCAACTATCATCACTGCAATTCAAGTGGAAAAATAAAATATAACCAATACAATCCCCTGATATCTGTTTTTAACATCTCCAGGCCCTTTTTAGCTAATTCAAGACGTTAGCATGACAGACTAACAGCCCAAAAAGTTCCGAACAGCCACCAGAGACTCTTGATAAATATACAAGCAGATAAGTCAAATGATTTCTCTATTTGGCTACTAATAGTTCTGCTTTAAATGCAGCTAATGTTGATTAGTAGTATCACTGGTGATTATAGATTTCCTTTTGAGACATGCTAATACTTTGACAAATGATGCAATTGTGGCTTGGGTTAGTGGGGGCAGACATGACGCTATGCCTCCTGAATCTCAAATCTGTATTCTTCCCTGTCTTGTCTCTGCCTGCGGAAGCAATAAACCATCATGGCTGAGCAGTTGCTAGGTGATGCAGGCATCAGCGATGCTTTTGGACACGCTGGTTCCGTTCTCTATATCACTTTAAGCAATGTTTTCAGCATCTGTAGTAATGGTTATCATTTAGCTGTAAATCGCAGAACACTCTACAGTACTTCATGCAGAACTACAGTACTCATACGTGGTGGTCAATTGCTTTGGGGAGGGCAGTAAATATCATAAACAGCTCTGCGCGTTATTCTTAGCATGTCAATGGGAGTTGTTGTGCATGAAAATTATGACTGGACTCTTGTTCTTCCTAGAACCAACTTACTGCCAAAATATTGTCAGTTCCAAAACTTTTATTGTATTTGGGGTGCTGGTTGGACCAGATCATGGCTCTGCAGCGCAGCTAAAGACATATCTCAGAAGAGCACAACAGTGAGAGTTCTACACAGACAAATCTCCATTCATTTTGTCCATAGAGAAATTGATTTTTTTACAACAACTATAAACCTTTCAAGACAGTCCTACCCTGAGCTCTAAAACCGCTGAGCGATGATACGCTACACGGCCAAAAGTATGTGGAAGCTTTCTTCTAATTAATTAATTTGGCTACATCCATTACTGTGAGGTGTGTGAAATCATGCATTCAGCTATTTATTCACCTCAGATAAACATCTTCTGTAAAATGAGGTGTACCCTTCTGATCCAACACGTGCACAAAGCGAGGGCCAATCAGGAGTCTGACCTGAACAATGCCCAGTTCTGAACCACCAATTAAAGAAGTCGCTGTTACCATGGAAGTATCTGAACATTCCGCAGTAATCGTATATATATATATATATGCTTAATATAAACTAAAATAATTCAATCGTTTGCACTGCTTAATGACAAGTTCATTTACTCATTAAAGAACGTAAGAACACAGTCTTTTATGTTTACCTTTTTCACACCTCGTGTACTTTTTCTGCTTTGAATCAGTTTGCAATGTTATGCGAGTCATCTCCGAGCTGACTGCCTTGGTTCACGGCGTTCTTTATTCGAGTTTATTTTGAAATGCGTATGGAGAAAATGAATGGAAACCAAGGCTACTGAAAAAGTAGGGTGCTCTATGGCAATTTAATTTGCCATTCTGCACTCAAACAAATCAAAACCTTTATTCGAAAATGTCATGTCGAGTGTTCAGCCATACATTTATTAAAATATACTCGATTAATTAAACGAAATGGTTTTAATAAAGGAAAATAAGGCAGAATGATCGTATCCATTTAGCGCACATGCAACCTAAATAATTACAGCTGTGTTTAAGTGAGGAAGTTAACGACAAATAAGCAGCTGTACTGTACAGTTATTGTATGTACAATCTTCCTGGAGGACAAATCTTCCTCAAGGACACAATCATGGCTCAAGATGCACTCCTTACTAAATCAGCAGCCCTCTGTTTACAAGCCCTATGAGCTTTACCCAGTATATCACCCCTGCTTACACTGACATAAAGTTAATGCTGTGTAATATATTTAACTAAATCTGCTCTTAATCCATCCTATGGAAATGCCTGTCTCTGTTTAACAAACCAAAGCCAAGACAACTGTGTCCAAAAATGTTTTTCTGTCTTAAAGTCGTGTATTTAAGAAGCATTACATAACTGCTTACAAAATGGCAGATCATCACATTTGAAACGTTAACAGTTCTGCACAGTTTGGACATAAGGTTGAGAGACAAAAATGATTTGATTTTCCGGATTATTTGCAGTTTTGCTTTCTGGACGAACTATACTAAAGTCAATCTGATTAGACGCCATTTTTATCCCAAGAAATAAAAACAATATCAGTTTGACCATGAAATGTATTTGTGTTGGTTTTATCAAAACCAAGTGGAGTGACATTTTATGATAAATAAACAGATTGTCTTTATTGGCTCTGTTATTTCCTTGACCGTGGTGAAGTCAAGCACAGTGCGTCAAATCTGTCTAAATCTACAGCACATCTAGCAAACATCTAGCTTTAGAAAAAGCATCTCAGCTGGCTTATAGATGCCTCTCCTCTCCCATTCTAACAGGGACCAGTCGGGGAAGATGTCATTTAAACTTTACAACATCTTAAAGCTTTCTCTGCACATCACAAGCCTTCGTTCTCGCAAAATGATTTCTGTGGCACTCATGCATCTGAGAAAACCTTTCTTCCATCATCCTCTGTCATCTCGTTGAGAACCGAAATATGCAAATACTAGACAAACTACAGGAGCACCTGCTGCGCCCCTCTCGAAGACCTGGAAAATGAACAAGCTTACTAGAGGCCGTAATGGGGTTTGTCACCAAAATCTGGAGACTCTTTTTAAAAGTCACCGGCCCTTTTGCTGATGTATTCACAATGGGCCCGGCTGTTGACTTAAATAAAAAAACACTCTCCTATGAACTCAGCTGCAACTGTTTAATACTGCAAGCAACATAACAGAAGCCCTGTTGTTAATTTTGGACGTTTTTATAGTTTTCTGTTGCTAGATATACTTTTCCATATTGGTTATTTTTGAGCTGCAGAAGAACATGCCAAACCGCCACAAAACCACAGTAATTATAAAGAGCCTGTTGGACGTTTGGACAGCCACTGCAAAGATGCCCTTGATCCCAGCTTGCCTGGGGAGGATCAGGGAACCCTCAGCTAAAATAAGGCAGAGGGTGCACATGGAGTTAATTTGGGGTTTTGGATCTTGGACTAGAACAGCACTGGGTCTAAAATGCTGAAATCAGTGGGATCCAATGCAAAGCGTGTAATGTTGCGTGCAGCTACAATGCGGGGAGACGTCTTGCTTGCTTCCTTTACCGCATGGTTTGATCTGGAACCGTGAGCTAGCTGCTGGCGTGGGGTTCTCGTCTTTTCATTCCCCCGTGCATTTAACTTATTACAGAGCACTCTGTTTTCTGAGGTTTATATCCACTGCGGCTTTAATCACTACCCTCGTCTGTGATGTTCAGAGCCAGCAGAAATAAATACACCATCACTGTGCATACGGCCATTTCATATGCTGTTTTGCCAGTTTATGTTAAAACACAATGCTAGCCCACTGTTAGCACTGTACAAGATATATCAGTGCTGTTGAGGGTTTGTAGGGTTTTTAAACTCAAACTAGATGCATCATCTACTTACTACAACTTAGACATACTAGTTCATCTGCATACTACTCCTCTTTAACTTGTTACCTATGCTTAGCGATTGGTTGATCCTGTCACTCAAATACCAAAGACAATGTGTGTGCTACCGAAGACATTTGTTTTAGGCACGTTTGCACCTGGGATGGTTCTCATTACAAAGCGCTAACCACGTGCCTCACCCTGCATCCAGATTGCTTCTGGATAGGCTACAGGGAAGGAATGAAGCAAAGGCAGCCCTGCAAGGTATTAGCCTCAGGGAAATAAGCTGCTCTGGGTGTCATTGAGATGACAAGGGTCTGATCCTTCACTGAAACAGCATCTAAGGCTCCCTAAATGTCTATTTGGCCAAAGGAACCATCCAGGGATTTAACAGTATGATTTACAATATAACTGTGCACATGAAGAGAATCATGAGGTAGAGTTCCTGCTATTGTTTTCTGCTGTCCAGGCTGAACACAAAATATAAAAAACACAGAGAGCCTGGATTCAAAAATACATCAATGTTGTTGCTGGGCAGCTACTGCGGCTCCCAGCTCTAAATCAGACGTCTGCCTAATTCTGACATTTCCTACGGTTTCAAATACCACACATTCCCAGCGATGATGGTAGTCTAACAGGCGTTCAAAATTTGGCTTCTGTATCTGAACCATAAATACAGGTTTTAACAGGTGCATAATTCTACACATCTCGCACTCCTGCTGCGTCTGATCTATTCTCATTCACACCAGCGCTCCACACACCCTGTTCCTGAAATAAACTTCTCATCCCAAATCTGTACCCTCAAGATGCCTGACAATAGACTTGAGGTCACAGAATCCAGAACAGCAATCCAGAATAGAAAGCAGAACATGCGCCAGAGTATCATATACGTTCAGACAGCACCAGAAAATTCACCATATCACTTTATATTGTTATATCTCTGTTTTACCAGTGAAAAAAACACACAGCAGGCCATTTTGTCTGACAAGCACAGTTAATGGCATTTTGCCCCGTAAATCAATCCGCAGTACATTATTCCAGAGAGACAGGTCTATCTCAGCCAAATAGAACCGCTATTGATTATATGTTTACCAGTTCTCTAAATGGTACGGCCTCTTTTAGCGCGCCTTGCTCTTTTGCTTATCCTTTCTCCACTTGATTAGTCTCCTCAAGTCCTGTGTCGGCTTATGAACACCTCCTTCAGGTGTCAATCATTGGCCGTGCCACCCATGCTGAGGTCTTTCTGAGTAATTAGAAGTGAGAGCCGGTGTGTAGCACATTGACAGTGTAAATGATGGACAGATTTATGACATCAGAGGCTCTTTTGGCTCTGTCGAGGAAATGTCAATCTGGACGTGTGCGCTAATGTGCGGTATGTACTATAATGAGCACCGGTGAGGGAGGCAGGCAGAATGAGAAACGCTGGAAATATTTGGAGGGGAAAGGAGTCCATGCGCCGCGCCGCGCATCTGTTGATGGGTCCAGCTGGTGGTCTCGTTAAAGACATTACCGCCGTCAGGCTCCCTAGAATTCATGGCGGAAAGCAACCTGTGATGCATTATTATGCGCGTATAAAAAACAAACACCTCTGTAGCATTTAACACAAACTGCTGGAAAAAACGAGAAACAATCTGCATTTATATCCATTTACGCTTTTATGCCAAGCAACTTTAGTCCCATACCTCTGATCAATTCAGGCATCTGGCAGCTGGGAATCGAACCCGTGGCGTCGCTGGTGCTATGCTAACAGCTAAACTACAGGGACATGTTATGCACAATAATATGAATATATCTGAAAGAAAAACTGATGCCTACTCCACAATTTTTGACGCCTACTCCACATGTTTTGTTACTATAAAGCTGTATACTAGGGACCCTGGTGTTTCAAGAGCAGCATGGTTTAAGGGGACAGAGGTAATGAGAGGTACACTGTGCCAATGTGGGCTGCAGGCACTAATGCCCTGACTTGCCCCATACTGTGCAGTCAGAGCAGCGTCCTTAAACCCCATCAGCGGGCCACACACCCATCTGCTCCACCACGTTACTCTTACTTAACACCCGTCCACCCCTGCCCAGCGATACCTCACCATCTGTCTCATCACCCGTGGCTTTTAGTTCTCTCAAAAAGCATCGTCCGCGGCTGTCAGGTGTTGTTGTGCCAACAGTCCACACAGCCAAGCCCAGCCCCCGGAGGTGAGCGCGTCTCCCCGAGCCTTCATTCAAGCATGAGTGGTCTGGGGCGCTAAGCTAATAACAGTGGAGTGCTCTGGTTGTGATTTTGTCATATGGCCACCACTAGAAAGGGTGGGGTGAGTGCCAGGACGCTACTCTGTGGGAGATGTAATGTGAAAGAAGAGTCTTTCTGTACTGTGTTATTAACAGCTGCTGTCTCTGAACAGCATAAACCCAGCACGGTAACCCAGCACGGTAACCCAGCACGGTAACCCAGTGGAGACTCTCTTCTGGATGTCTGAGCCATGTTTAACTAACGATCAGAGGTTCGATGACGTGCAGTGTCACACACTGACAGACATCAACAGCCTCATTATACGCATGGGCCACGTGCTGAGGGTCATTACGGAAGGTTCTCACAAAGCCCTCGGACTCGCTCGTTTCCACTCGCAGGTCTAAACAAAAACGCTCTGGATGCCGTGTGCAGCTTTGACCGGTTGTCCGGGAGAATGTTTCAATAAGGGAAATTCAGAATGAACGGAATCAATACGCACGTTTATGAATAGTTCTTTAAACGTAATGGGATATTGGAATCCATTTCTTTGAAGAGGAAAGAAAATACAAAACAACAGACTGACTCTAAAGGAGCACTGGAGTTCTTATGTAAACTGAAAATGCATGCATCTTCTGCCGATGTACATCCAAGCGAGATAATCTGAAATTCAGAGCAGAAGCGCCATGCCCATTTAAACTGAAGCAGCACGTGCCCTCCAAATTTCAGAGCCAAGTGGATTTTGAATGTAACAACCAAACAGAAAAACAAACAAACAAACAAACAAACACAATATCTCTATCTGTGATTGCACAGGGAGTGAATGGGGATCGTGGAAGAAAACAGACCCGTTTTGGTCTGACAAATTCAGTTTAAATTTAAAAACTTCTGTCCATCTTTCCACCCGTCTCTTCAAATGCACTTGATTTTTTCCTATACAACACAAAAGCAATTATTATTAAAATTATATATATATATATATATATATATATAT
>JAZGTI010009749.1:0-11832 GCA_036877585.1 Botia kubotai
CCGTTCAGAGCGCTCTCCAGAGCCACGCCTCCTCCAATAGTGCATGAAGGTATAGAACACCCAATCGTTGCATCCGGACCGAATGCAATGATTAGACAAACAAATAATTCAGTATGCAAAAAAGAAGGCAGATTGCAGCTTAATACGCAAAGTTGCTGTATTCTATATTTTGAACTACAAACATTTTAACGTGTCAAATTCGATTGATGGAAGAATTTTAAAACTTTTATGTAAGCAGTTAAATTTAAATGCATATTAATCGATCTGAATTAATTGTGGATAAAAATAGATTGAATAACACATGTCAATACAGTATTCTCTTGTAACCACGGAGAGGGAATTTTTGTCAAATCTAGGAATTGTTCTGGAGGGACATTCAGCACCCCGGTCAGTTCCAGCGTCCTAAAACTCCCGTCAATGGCCAAACTCCCGTTCTCATATTACTTCATACAATATAACGAGTACTGTTACCTGGTCCTCGGTATTTTATTAAATAAACTCCGAAATATTGATATCGACACAGACAAACTTCGGTATTTTTATCCAAATACATCCCAAAATGATACTAAGTCTTACACATGAGATTTTGTCCCAGCTAACACTGTTTGGTTGTATGAACGTTTATGCCATTTTGAATGTTTTAGGAACGTTCACAACGTTCAGTTTGTAGACATTGCATTAACGTTATTGCTTAGTTATGCGCTTTCAAGTAACGTTTGCAAAACGTTCCATTAGAAATTTAAGAATAACGTTTCTGATATACGATATATTAACTTTAATAACGTTCTACTAACGTTACTGTTCTCTGTTATTTTGGGTGTCTCTAAGGCTTCATAGTCCACAACACACGCATTAAATTAGATCCACGATCCAATTCAGGCGCAAATAAATCATTTACATTGTGCAGCCTGCAGAACTTTTCCGAATAAAATATTGACGAGAGTCTTCTGAAGTTTGTCAATGGACCGCCGAAAGTTTCAAGCGCAAACCGTTTTAGTGAAACATAAATTGCGCTCTTAAAACAGACATACAGACACGAATACAATTTGTTCCAACCCGAGCCAAAATCCAGCCTGCAGCTGTTCTCTCCAAACAAACAGCGCTGCGGAACGGAGGTGTCCAGTGTCAGGCTGGAAACAGCTTCTTTTCTCTGGCAGAAAAGGGTCAAAAACTCACCTGTGGGGATTTTAAACGGTGCTCTCCATTATGTCCAGCGGTAGGGGAGGAATCCGGGTAACTCTGCTGGAGTCTGCAGGAGACACAATGCAGAGCAAGGTGAATTATTTAGGCGGTTCTCCGTGCGATCAGAGAAGAGTTCATTATTAAAAGATAAGCCCTCCATTCAACAGCTGCCTACGTCAAAGCTTCCCTGACTTTACATTGTCATACTGTCTTAGGTCAGCCCAGCTAACAGGGAACGTTCTCACAACTTTGGCTAACGTTCTGAAAGCTCTCTTAAAGTTACCAAAAAGTTATTGTAGTAACGTTATTATAACATCTTTTCGTTATTCTTAAGTTGTTAGTGGACCATTTAAAAACGTTACAGAAACGTCTCAGAATGGGCGTTTTGAACGTTCCTACTACTTTCGAAATAACCTTTTTTAAATTTTTCTTAATGGAAACGTTAGGGAAACATTCTTACAACCTAAAATTGTTGTGGGTGCAATGAAACCCTGTTTTTTTTTGGCGAGACCCATTGTCAACTATTTTCAAGGGTGATTAATGAAAGAATGTACGACACGACGTCGATGACGTGAAAATAGGCATAGGCTACAGTTAATCAGACAGAGATACAAAGTCATTCCTTGTTTCATTTTAATAGTTGTGCATCCGTCTATGGCATTTAATTTATTTTTAATTAGCCTGCCACTCAGCATCAGCTGCAGAGAGACTAATGTATCTCAGGTTTCACAGGAAACAAAAGCATGGCCATGATAACTCAATGACAGAAGCCATCTGTGGTGTTTGTAATGGTGTGGCAACACTTCAGCAAACAGAACAAATGTCAACAATAAAAGATCAACCGTACAAATCACATTTCCCATCAACAGTCAGCCCTTCTGTACTGAGCCTCTGTGGTTAAACCAGACCCTGATCCTAACACACTACCCTAATTTACCAGCATTAGTCATCCTCGATGCAATGCTTCCGTTTAATTCATGCTTACCGGTTATCGTATCCGATTTTTAATATTCTGTTCTAGTCTGTCTGTCTCCTGTTGTGAGTGATCATATTTTTTCCTTCTTTTTCCCCAGTAAGACTAAATTAGTCTACTAAGAATAAACTCGACTAAAGAGCGCTGGCATGGCTATCGGAGGGACAATTTATAGTATGCAGTCATTTCTAATTAGTAATTTGTTAGTTAAATATTATAGTTGGCGTTATGCTGGATCTGCTGTTTGAATTGAAATCCACAGCTGTTAGAATAACAGTCATTTACAAGTCCAAAGATAATTTGCTATAATATCTGTCATTTCCACACCAGTGGCTCGTAAATGATGAGAGACTAAGAACAAGACAAGTTGTGAGTTTAGGCTGACTATAAGTGAATGGCTAAGATGTTTCAGAGAGATCCAAATCAGCACAGAGATGAGTCACCGTTGCTATAGTTACTCAGCTGCATCATCCCCCTAACAAATACATCTTTGTAAGCACATCAGTGGAACGTCAAAGTGCGTAGAACATGTTCTATGTGAGAATAATGAAAGAACATATGTTTACATAACCAACGTGTCTTCATGGCAGTTTATCATACAGTAAATATGTGTTAAGGACCATTTTTATTTTTTAAGAAAATGCAAAAGAAAGCAAAAAGCTTTGAAACAACTTCAGAACTTAAAACAGGCAGAAAATTTCAGGCAGGCGGGGAAATGTCTCTGCCAAAAATCTTACCCAACTAAAAATGTTTTTATTTCTTAGAAAAATGCTTTCCAGGAAAACACCACATCTCGTGGTAGGATATTAATCCTGTTTTCATGAGTTTCTGAGAAAATGTTGTTACGATGCAAGGTGAAGATGTTAAACATAAGAGGGAATTATTGACAACCGTTTTCTTGCACATATAATTTTGATAGCCGAAGAACTTAAAATTAACGTGTGTGAGTCTTTGAATAAATTGGTGCGGTATATTAAATTTCCATTTTTTTTTTTTGTCCAGCAAGCTCACCTGGTTTGTTTTCTCTTACAAACAACATCGTTGCGCTCTGTAATTGTAATGTGTGACATTTAATTTTGTTCGGGAAACTTTCTCTTCCATTCGACCACTGAATTGTCCTGAACCATTCTTGATAACTTCCAGTAATGTCCGGCCCTAATCTTAAATAAAAACCTGAGATCACTTTATTATGACTCTCAGTCTTGTAGATGGACAACATCCTTTTAACAGTTCCTGTGAAAACTGCAGAATTCCATAAATGATTTTTTCTCACAAATATGAATATTTTTTCCTGAGCTCCTGCTTCACTCCAGCTTTGCCACAGGGTGAAACATTTCTGTAGAACAAAGTTCTGTATCTTCGCCTACTATAAGTCAGCGGAAAAATATTTTTGGCGCAGAAGGAGAAGAAAAATGTTTTTGTTGTCTGACCGACTGCATGTGATTTTGTTTAAACTTTATTTGACTTTAAAATGGGTCAAAAGCGTTTTTTTTGTTATAATATTGGCCTGTTTGCTAGACTGCTTGTCGAAATTGAGTAAATGAGCTACACCGAACAGTAAAATTAACATTTCAAAACATTTAAATAACATATTTGTCCACACGTGCTGCAGCGTATCACACACATGGATTTGGACCTCCGTTGACATCTTGTGGAAACCGCGTGCATGTTCCTTCACAGACCGTTTTACGAATCCTACTATGATAGTAACGTTTGAATGACGTCATGGCGCTCCGGGAGCCATAGTATGGTGACGTAAATCGTATTAAATTATAATATAATAAAGGGTGTGAAGAATCGCAAAAGGGATCGTGTGTGTATTTTATTATTTTAGCCTCTGGGTTGTATCTTAGCAACGGTATTTTTCTGAAATGGTCTTTTTCTGGTCTTGTTTTTAAGCTTTTTCACCATGGATAATTATTTTTTTTAAAATTAAGATACAATCACAGAGGAAAGATGTTAAACGTTCTGACAGGTAATAGTTGTTTTAAAAGTATTTAATTTGTTCATTAACAGAGTTTGAAGTTTGCTTTGAACATTTGTAACGTTTGTCAGTGTGGCTGTGCACTTAAAATTCATAGAACCGTATCAAAACACAGCATGTTTGCTTACGAATTGGTATATTTGGGTACATTTATAAATAAGCAAGGTTGAAGGTAATACACAAATGTACATTCATCCATAAAACTGCTCTTATGCGTCTCTTGTCTGTGTAGTTCATTGTTTGGGTTAAAAGGAGTCGTGCATTAGGCTCCAGCATTGCTGCTTTGGTGGTGCATGTTCATGTTGCCTTTAATGGAACCTCAGGCGCGTTTCTATTCTCTCTGTTTTTCTGCAGACTTGCAGGCTGAACACAATAAATGGAGCTGGTGCGCTGCATGCTTCTCTTTGGCCGCGAGCGCATGCCTTTCGCTGCGGCGGTGGAGCTGTGGTGTCGAACCCGTTTCAGGATGACCTCCTCGCACCTGTGACTCTTCAGTTGCGTGTCCCTCCAGAGCAGGTGGGATGATACACTGATGGCTTTTGTACGGCAACAGGATCGTTCTGACAGCTTCCATGGAGTGGAGACCTGTCGTAGCAAAGAGGCCGAGTTAGCCATAAAGTTTGGTGAAAAATGCCTTCTGCTCTTTCTCCTGTTGTTCAGGGGGCTGTGAGGAGCATAATGTGGAGATTGCAGGGCCACGGCATGCAGTGGACTCGGGTAGCGATAGACTTCCTTGCTCTGATGCCCTGGAAGATCAGAACAGTAAGTGGGCTGCAAGACCACTTTAGGCTGTAGTATGTCGGAAACATCTGGCCAGTGTGAATCCGGATAGAGATCTGCCACAGACAGGAAACCATCTACAGGAATCACCTCCTCATCCGAGAAACGGGATGGAACCTCAGCTTGACCATGCCTCCTATGCTCCTCTTTGTTCTTCAATAAAACGGGTCGGTTCCTCGGAGTTCTCTCACCTGTGAAACATTCCACATCTCCCAGGGAATTCTGGTACCTTAAGGAGGCCATGGAGATGGAAAGAGAGCCGACAGCATCATCATCAGGGCTCGGAACGTCCCCAAAGTCACTGCCGCAAAATCCTGAGCTAGCCCTTGATTGACTCTCCATACGTGTGTGAAGTTCCTGGTCATGCCACCTTCCTTCTTGAAGGCCATGAAGGTAAAGGAGGTCCTCAGAAGAGTGACTAGAACATGACCCAATTCCTCTGGATTTCCCCGTGTCATGGATAGCCTCCTCAGAAAAACTACGTCTGAGTCTCAAGTCGTTTTTATCCACCCAGCAGTGATACTGTCTTTTCTGAGTATGTGTTGAGCAAGACGTATCTTCAAGATGGTCGGCATGAGCTGGAGTTTTTCCCAGGGCTGTGTCCACCATTTCTTTGTGCCTGACCCTCAGGACCTCCAGCTCCAGGAGTCCTGCCAAAGAAGCACGAAATCGCTCTCGAATACGTTTGCTCCCCGCGCTGGTCTGTAACATCGGTCCAGCCTCTTCTCTTTGCACAACAGCAGATATCATTCTGGTAAGCAGCAACGTTGTGACTTGTTGAAGTCTTCTGATTGTGGAGGACTTTATAGTGAGGTTACCTCATCAATGCAAATGTATGTGAATCCTGATCTTTGTGTTACTCTAGCACTGTCTCAATTGATAAGATCTTCTCGTACCTTTGACCTTTGTTTAAGAAAATGATGAAAGATAAAATTATCTACAAGTGATTACATTTTAAAAGTAACACTATGTTAATGCTTTATAAATCAATATTACTCAGCTATAGCTTTATATTAATCAGCAAGATTATGTCATTGTCAAATCCAATTCAACTTCATGTAAAAATAAATTTTGACCTTTGTAATAATCTAGTAATATAAACAAAGCCTGAAAACCATATATATTAGCTATGTTAAGAGCTGTGTTATATAATGGTTTTAACCATATAGTTTTAATTTTAATTCCTGAAACCCACATTGAAAACCTATTAAATAAAATTATTAGTCATTAGTTATTAGTCTTTGATTGTAAGGCATCGGTTTGTCACATGAAGTACGATACAGATTTAACAGATGTTTTCAAATCGCTTTTCATACTAATTACAATTCTAAAGGTATTTATACGTTCTAAACATTTTTCTAAACTCATTTTTTGCTCATATTGCAGACAGCACACTTCTGCAGGCTGTGTTAATGCCATGATTACCAGCGTCATCAACCAGGATAAATTCACTAACAGTATGTGAAGTTAATGAATCCTGATTAATACTCACTACAATACACCTTGATTTACAATCCAACACATTACATCAATTGCATTCAAAAATATGAGCCCATTTTAACTTCCGGAAGCCATTCCAGAAGAAACATACAAATACTGAACTAATGACCCAATCGCGCACAAAAACGAGACACTTGTCAAGATGTGTGTGCATCTTTTTTTATTATTTAACAGCAGGTATGAAAACATGTGGTCCTGCTTCTGTGACGCGACCGCTCACACTTCCGACATTTCAAGATGGCGGAATCTTCACTCATCAGCATCAGATTCTTCATCATCCTGACTGATCTGGAAGTAGCGCAGCTCGTAGCTTTCCTTATCCGACGCCACCACCCTCAGCCAGTCCCGCAGGTTGTTCTTCTTCAGATACTTCTTTGTGAGGTACTTAAGATACCTGAGGAAAAGAAATACTATTTTTAGCCCTAAAACATTAAAAATGAAAAGCACAGCTGATCGAACGGCTCTCACCTTTTCGAGAACTGCTTCTCTGACGTGACGTTGATTTTGTTCTTCTGGCGAACGATCTGCACGACATTTCCCAGATTGCCGGTTTTTCCGTTAACCTTCACCTTCTCTTTCAGAAAGGTTTCCTGTTAGCGATAAAACAACATGACCACACTAGGGAAGAGAGCCCTAGGCAATAAACTAGGGAAGGTAACCCTAGTTACGGCACGGCGTTAGAGACGCGACTACCTGCATACATTTCACGACAAACACAGTGTAACGCACACCATAGACGTGTTGTCAATAAATCGGCAGAAGGCTGTTTATTAATTAAACTTACAAAATTGGCAGAGTCCAGAATCCCATCCTCGACGGGGTGAGTACAGTCCAGGCTAAACTTCCAGCCAGCTCCCTTTTTATTCTTTTTCACCACAGTCTGCCTTTTCTAAAGAAACGACGTCACATCTTAATTTACAATAATAATTGATGCGTTCAAATGAAGTATTCCCAATATTTCAAGTCCATATCTGCTTTTCAAATCTATTCATTACTGTCATTAACCTAAACAAACACATTCGTTTCACCAGTAAATGGTTCTGTGATAGTAAATTACAGTAGCCCCCCCACTGTTCAATAACATCACTAGATTTTTCTAATCATTATATTTTATGTATAAAAACGTTATTCTTAAGTTGTTAATGCAAGATTTTATAAACGTCACAAAATTAAAAATGTTTGAATAAAAACTGGAGGTTTTGAACGTTCCTAGGACATTCAAAATAACATTTGTAATTTATTTTGCTACTTAATAAAAACGTTATGGAAAGGTTCTTACAACTTAAGGTTGTTAGTTAGGTCACCCACGTGTCTCACGAAATAAAGTCCATTCACATAATTGTTACATTGTTCTACCCATAAAGAATCACTAAGCAAAATGTAACGCTTTTAATTTACATATCTGATATGCAATGTACACTAAATATTATGTACATATTAGGCATTTAATCTTAAAGACCGGTCTCCGAGCAGATACATACCGGCGCCATCTTGGTGAGGTTAGCTTGAAAGAGGACGTGACGTGGGTCCGCGCGGGGTTAGTCGTCATACCCTCTGTTCTGATTGGCTGCCAGTCAAGGCGAATTCATCGAGGACTTTAGGCACAGTTGTTCGTTGAGCATGTGAA
This sequence comes from Botia kubotai, assembly GCA_036877585.1. Taxonomy (NCBI): domain Eukaryota; kingdom Metazoa; phylum Chordata; class Actinopteri; order Cypriniformes; family Botiidae; genus Botia; species Botia kubotai. The sequence goes on from JAZGTI010009749.1 coordinate 8,047, forward strand.
TGGATTAAAACTGCTATTAAAAATGAACAAAAAGCAGGCATTAAGCAAGTACATGACAAATTAGTGTTCACAACGGTCTCCTTCATTAAAATTAATAGTTTATAATAATCACTTTTAATGTGAGCTGTCGGGTCCGATTTCCCAGATAACGTCATTTTGGTTTCATGTGACTTCAACATACGCAATAAAACCGCAATGTTGAATCAAACATACTGCAGCTTTAATCTTGTGATTAAACTGGTTTGTTTCATTCGTCAGTGGAAATTCAGCAAATAGAAATCTCTACCCTGTGGCGCTTACAGAATCAGAAAAGCACATAGATACTATTAAGGGAAGTCAAACAAAAAAAGCTGCTAAAACTGTTATTTTATTAAAAACATTTTGCAAAGTAGCATACATTTTTTCACGTAAACGCTTGACAGTTTTGGTACGTAATTGTTGTTTAAGCATTAACAATTAAGTAAGTAAATGAGTTTAAATGTGTAAACAAAGCTGAAATGTGACGTGCTATTTAAGCACGCAGATTGCACAGCCAAATGGCACCTGGTTTCATCTACTTATGAACCTTGGCAAATGAGTTTATTTTCCATGATATTGTGTGTAATGTGCATTACACGTGCTCATTCACAGATTATATAATTTTTAACATGGAAAGCAATGGGTTTCTTGTTGCTAAGCGTAGCAAGATGAGCAAACATATCATGCATGGATCAACATGAAGCTAACTTTATGTTTGTCTTTGTTTCAAAGATTACAGATTTTTTTAAACCTCCCTAAAACATTAATTTAACCACAAATGTGCAAACATTCAAATGTGACACACAATACAGCCACAGGGCAAATACCGGGTTCTGACTGAAAGTGACTCATCCTGACGTCACTGTACAGCCATACAAAGGCGCGTGGACAGAACTTGATTAGCCAGTTACGTAGACTTGGTGCTTTATGATGCCATGGAAAAATTTTTGGCTGTATGGTGTCATAAAGAACCATTAGGATCTGTAGAACCTGTTTCACAAATGTTCTTAGTAAAGCAAAAGGTTCTTTAGACTATAGAAATCTAAGACTAAAATGTTCTGTAAAGAACCTTTTATGGTTCTTCACAGAACCCATTATGACTGCATAAGTGGTGTTCTGAGCTGTAACTGATAAAGGACATTAATGTGTTTGAATAGACTGCAGTGCCTCATGTCAATACGGAACCAAATACATTGAGTGGTTGCCTGGGCACCCAGCCATCAATGGAAATGAAGGGTTAGGCTCCACCCACACAGATTAACAGACCAAACCAACAACTCTTTTCATTTCCACAGTATCTGCTCAAACTTTCTGAAAAAGAATTTCCCAAAATTGAAGGAAAAATCAGGGAGGGCAATTTTCTTCAAAGACATTTTTACACTGACTGAATGTCTTTTCACATCCTGAATATATATATATTAATGTCTTATGTGGAAGGAAACATTTATAGCACGTTTGTAAATGGGTTTATACATCAAAACTTTCTAATATTTTATAAATGACACAGTATTTGATTTGAGATTACAATGTAGAAATTTTCACTACACAAACTGGACAAATTAGCTTCAAAACAGATGAATTTAACAAAGTGAAGGTTTACGTCGCTGGTCATTATGTATTTACATATTTTTAAAAACACAAAACCTTATATGTACTGATCTATAAAACGCCACAACAGATTAGACAGCACTGCTTGATGTGTGAAGACTTCAAAATATCAAACATCTGTTAATATATAAATAGACAACTAATCTGCCTCTAATTAAAGATTAGTCTATAATCAGCAGATTAGTCTGAGTAATTGTTACTGAACATAAGTTTTCCTGTAGCTCTTTTGGTAAAGAATTACATTAACAGCGCAAATGTTTCTCAGCGCATGATTCTCAGGAAATGCATACCGATAAATTGTATAGCTTGAACAGTCGGATAAAATTTCATGTAAACGTCTGGCTTTCCTTCCTTCCATGAGATCTTGGCAAATGATAGTTAAGCATCAGTTTAAAAAAAATTTCAAACATCAGGAACTGGGAAGCGAGAACCTTAACAACCCTTTTGGAACTTTACATTTTTTTAAACACCAATCAAATGTTTGATTAAAAACAAGAAAGGTCATCTAATAAAAGTTTATTTTTTGCTATCTCCAGTCAGGTGACAAAGGCCTCGAGCGAACAAGGGAAGATTAGAACTCGCATCAATAATTTAGTCCTTAACAAGAGCCCACGCTAATTCAGAGGCAATACTGACAGGAGCCTACCTGGAGACAAAGAACAGGCTTCAACACTTTTATTGAAAGTCATCAACGACAGCCAAAATCAAGCGGGCTGCTGTTGCGTTACAGAGGTATTCGCACATGGCCGTCACATCCTTTCCACTTCTGAACAATTTGAGACTGGCATTTAAGAGATATTTCACTGGAGTTTATTTCTCAGTCATAGCGGTTTTACTTTACAAAGTACTCAAAGATACTGCTAGTACAAGGAAGTGCTAACTACCAGTGTGCATCTCACTTCGGAGGGGGGAAAAGGCATTCGTTCAAAACAAATTAACCATAGTGCCAGCATGGGCAGTGAGGGGAAACAATATGGCACCCAGAGGGGGAAAATAAAACTTAAATTGAAAATGTAGTCCAGCATCAGTTGGGGCTTTCCTTTCGTCTCAACACCTTGCATACGTTCCACACTAATGATTATGAAATTAGAGAATACAAAACTGAAACTGGATCCCATTTTTTAATGTTCAGGAATGTAAGCGGTAAAAACTTGAGGGGCAAAATAATGTGGAATGGGGTAAACACTGTTGGGGAGGGGGCGTAAACAAACTGACAATAATAAACCTCTTACCCGACAGAACGCCAACTGACCTGACAGGTCCAGCAGTTTTGGAGAAGAACGAGAGGGAAAAAAAAAAGGAGTACAATCACAACAAAAATGATTTGAGGTTGCTTGTGAAGGCCATAGCTTTGGTGACAAATAAAACCCAAAAACAAAACAAATGCAAGAGATTTGTTAAAGTGTAGCATGTTGCAGCCTAAGCAGCCCAGTCTTTCTATTTGGTCATGGGTTTGACAGCCACTGCAGACTCTTCACCCATAGCTGAAAGCACAGTAACCTGGAAGACAGTAAGTGTTTAATGAAGATTTTCAAACATCTATAAACACATGATAAATGCCAACAGAATAATAGTGTCTGTGTATAACTGAATTTAAATGGGTGGACGTACCAACATCTCTTCACCAGCTGCGAATTTGCTTTCAATTTCTTTGCCCAGGTCACCTTCCGGCACACGCAGGTCCTCGCGCACATCACCGTTATCCAACATTAGAGAGAGGAACCCCTCGCTGATGTCCACCAGCTAAGAACCAACATTGAGAACATCTGAGAACATTGTTCCGTTAAGCAAACGCTCAAGATCTTTGGAGCAGATATTGTGTTAGTAGACGGATATTAAATATTTACAGCTCCAATAAAAGCAAACTTTAAACATTATCTAAATGCAAAAAACACATCACAAAATTATTCAAGGACCCACTGCAGTCATGCATGCACATACAGGCCTAGAAAAAGCATACAAGTCAGAAAGCATCAAAATCAAGAATTGAGAAAGCTTGTCATTTATCTACACACTCAAAATGTGCCAGTGAACTCACAGAACCCCAACTAGTTAATAAATAAACTAACACAGTGTGTGCCATGTTCACACATCAGGGTCATTTAAGTTTAGCTCAAGTAATACTTGTGATATTTAAATCTTAAGTTGCCACAATTAAAA